>JAEMOT010004288.1:427621-458466 GCA_019297695.1 Apostasia ramifera
CATATGTAATTCTATTTAAGTCTTTTCTAAAATGAATATTATTTTTATAGTAAAAAATATATAAAAATAATGATTTTATAATAAAAATGGGTAAGGAGCATCCTGTCACAACCAAAAAAATGCTATAAATAATTACATTTTAATAAAAATAATATTTATTAAAAAAAGAATTTATTTATATTTTTTATTCAAACTGATAGGCAGATTTATTAATTTGAAATTAGAAAAAATTATATGTGCATAATGGAAAAAATGAGGGACCTTAATATTATTTATCTTATTTTTTATTATATATTAATTACGAAAGGATTATGGTATCATTTTTTTTATCATATCGTATTATCAAATAGATGTCCAACTTCAAGAAGTAATCATTAGAATGTGAATTTATATGAAATAGAGAGTGAATTTCAAGGACCCAAATGGAATTTACCTTTTAGACATCATGCATTTGTTTGAGGACTAATTTCTCTTGTAATTTATGTTTAGATTTGATTGAACAAAATTTTTATATTTTGGTTCCAAAGTTAATAAATAACATGATGGTTGATATTTTTCAATTTATTTCAGTTAGTCATTGAGTATTATTGATTTTTTTGGAATGATTACTTAAATAACATACAAATATTTAAATGTTAATTACTTGTATGTCACTTTTTTCGTAAAATTTAAACTGTAAAGTGATCATATGCATTTAAAAAGATGTATAATATATATTCAAAGATTTTTTGTGGCTTACATGTAAATTTTTCTTATTTTTGTATTGATTCTTCATAATTTGCACTTAGAATTTTATGTAGTGTTACTTTTTTGCTTTTGTGTGCTTTTTTTTTTTGTGGTACATATACATGTTGCAATATGCTTTTCTTCCTTATAGAATTTGGTAGTCATCTTTTGTTCATAAATTTTCTCAAAAATATGATTTCACAAATCTAAATATATGTGTAAATATATACAAGATGATATATGCTAAATTATACGTATGATGGAAAGTAGTACGAATTGTGACAAGTAGCCACGCATTGACATAGCAAAAAGATAGTTAAATACTAAAATATTGTTAATTTTTAATGCTTCTTTGTAGAATAATAAATTTAGTTGATGTGCCCCTAATAAGACTCTCTTTTGAGCCATAAATGAAATGAAATTTCAATGTGAATTGTTCAACACTCATCTCACTAAATGAACATATCATAAAAGCTTGGCTCTTTTAGATGAATAATCGTAAAGATATTAATTAATGACTTTAGGCCTCATTTTTTTTGCCATTGAAAATTAATCTGATTTAATTTTAACTAGATTTATCATATCACAAGTAAAATTTAATATTAAAAATTAATTTTATTTCATATCATACACACATTACTAAAATAATAACTAACTTATATCATATTCCTTACATATTCTAATATAATAATTAAATTTATATCACATCCCTTATATATCTCAATATAATAACTAATTTTATTTCACATCATTCATAACTTTCAATAAAAGAAATATTTCTATCTAAATTTAATTTTAACCTTATTAAATTTACCTTACAAATTAATAAACATCTATTTGTTAATGAATATAATACATGTGATATTACAAATGTGCTAGTATATGCTTGATTACATTTCTTTTGGTATTACGCAAACACATGCATTACTAATTCAGTAATACACATCATCATTTGTAGAAAACATACTTTTTTTTATGAATAATTTATTTGATAGTTGATAAATTTTTTATGAACGAATTATTGAGTTTTATAAAATAATTGTAAAACTAATAATATTATATTGTACTAAATATTAGCCCATAAAATAAAAATACAAAAGCAAAATAAATATCATAGAAATGAGAATATTACAGTGGATTAGTGAGTACATATACACGAAAGGAGAGAATTAAAAATGAGTATGTTCACAAGAAGGTTAGGGCAGCCTTAATTGAGAATAAGATTTAAAAATGTCTGCTTAAATAGTCTGAATATAAAACCAATAAAAATTTCAATAAGGAGAGTTGAGATATTAAATTTTACAAAAAAAGAGAAAATCAAATAAGACATGACTAAAAACTATCAGAAAATATCTCACATATTTAGAAATAAATGAGAACTTATTATTTAATATAATACAATAAAAATAAAAAATTTATATAATCGATCCCAATTCCCACCTAGTAGGACAAAGGCTTGGTAGTTATTATTGTGAATTATTGAGTTTTATATAACTTCACGTAAATAGCTCATACGTATTTGATGTAAAACATGATCAGATTCAAAATAAATAGAATCGGATTCAAAGTTTGAAGTGGTTTCTGATAAATGAAGCAGTTTCAAAATTAAATTTTGTTTGAATGAAAAGTGGCTTGAAACTAATTTTAAATTTACTTTAATTTATTTTTATTTAGATAAATATTAATCTAGAAACCACTTCACCTCACAATAAAATCTCAAAAATAATAAAAATACATAAATTTTACAATAAAAATAAATAAAAAATATTTATTCAAAATTTTATAATTTATTTGAATATTATTAATTTAAAATTCTCACGAGGATATATATTAAAATCTGAAATATTTAAGGGATGTGGTTATGAGTCAAAAGATGATTTGTTATTATTCTTTAAATTTTGAATTTATCGGATTTAATTATCTCTTAATTTTAGCCTTAAGAAAATACTAAATCAGATATATTTTTCAAAAAATTTGAGAAACAAGAAGTAGCGATCGCGAGTCTGAAATCACCTTTTCGATGGTTTCGACTTCGTGGCCTTGAAGTTGCTTCATGCTTTTAAAACATTCAGATTTATGAAATGAATCAGAATTATTTGGCTAATTAATTTTATGAAATCGTCTTTATCCCGCTTGAAAATATAACTTCACGGTCAATCAAACAGGCCCGATATTAGGCTCAATAATGGGATTGAATGTTAGTTTGTGAGTAAATTTGAATTCAAACTCAAATTTATTATTTTGTAAATATACCGAACTCGAACATAATAAATTAATAACCAATAACTCAATTAATTGGCAGCCTACCCGCAGCGTGCTACCGGCGTTGAGAGCGTAGATGACGTCATATTGACGTGGAAGCGCATGGTACGATTACGACGCGACCATAATTTTTTTGTTCTATAAGAAAAAATACCGTAAACTAAGTTATTGAAACTTCCAGTAAAAGAGCGTTTTAATTTTTACGAATAATTACTTACATGCCACACAATTTAATTTTATTTATGTCTTACTCATACATTCTTAATTAATTATACTATACATACTCAAAACATTATAAAATCTTACATACACATTTTAATTTATTTCTATTATAATGAGTAATCATAATTTTTCAATAATCTAACTATAGTTAGATTACAAAAAAACTGAGCCGTTCATCATATTATTTTAAAGATATTTTAATATATTTTGAGTGAAAATCTTAAAACCTTAATGTTTAGGTGGCGGCAAAGGAAGAGACATCCGCGATGTGAATTGATTTTAGGACAAATCAATGCTTTAGTGTGGTATTAAGGATGAGAAAAATATATACCATTAAGAGTAAAAATATAATTTTAATGATTTACTAACAGAATATTTTTTTTCAAATAAATTTTGATTAAGTTTTAACTCAAATGTGTGTATGTAAGTTTTATAATGTTTTGAGTGTGCATAGCGTAATTAACTAAGAATGGATGGGTAAGACATAAATAAAACTAAATTGTGTGACATGTAAGTAATTATCTCTTTTTACTTTTTCAGAGAAAAATATTCTGCTATTATTTATAATTAAAAAATTAATATAACTGCATTTCAACTTCAATTTTTACGTTAATTTTTAAGGCGTAGGACATGCAAAGTTGTAAAATTTAATATGAAATGCGTGACATTTATATTTTATAAGTAATACGCATAATTTTTTATAAATAATATATTCTTTAGGTAAATTCCCCCAGAACTTTAATACGAGCCATACTATTATTGCTTTTATTTTTTTTACTATTCTTGGAGGATCTAGTTAAACAAATTAAATTAGTTAGATTTAGAATAATATCTTTTGATCTCTTCACTTTCATTGTTTAATTGCCATAATGAGAGCAAGCTAAAAATGCCAAAGAAGAAATTCAGTGTCCCTAACTAATTTCTTAATATTACACTTTATAGCCACCATTGAAGTCCCTTAAGATCTTATGTGCTTTGATAGAAATTTATTAAAATTGAATAGTTGAAGTGCAAGACTTAGAGCTACAAGAATTCTTTTGATTACATAGTAGAATCAAACAACCATATGATTGATGTAGTGAACATTAATAAAGAAGAAAAAAGATGATGGACATAGAGATTTATATGAGAATTTTTATGGAAAAAATCACGAAAAAAGATGAGAAAAGTTTCACCAATTAAATAGATAAATGGCAGAGGGTAGCTAAGGATTACAAAAGTTCGGATAATGGAGCCCTTCCATATGCTAAGTGTTATACAAAGAAGCTCGCTTATTGAAATGCATAAATAATAAACTCAATGAGATATTCACTTAAAACCCTATTCTCTTTCTCTTTTACAGAGAGGAGAAGAGAAAAAATGCACAATAGAAGTGATCCTCGGTAATTTTTTGAACCCTTTTAACAATCCTAATAGTTAGTAAAAGATAATTTCTGCACGACCTAAAATGTCACTATCTAAAGTTTGGACGAAGTCGAAGCAAATAATAGATAATGCCATGATAAAAAATAACGAAAACATACTTGTAAATAAGCTTCTGGTTAAAAGTTATGATGAGTGGAATAAATATTATTTTTGACTCCCATTGTATTCGACTCCAGCTATTTGGCTTACGAAAATGACTTGAGTCTGTTAAACTTTAAAATTAAAGATAAAATGAAGAATTCAATTAAATCAATCAAAATCTTATTCAAAATTTTTATACAAATTTAATATATTTAACCAAAATGAAATGAAAATAAGATAATCTTACGGGATAATTTGAAGGCTAAAAAAGCACCAAATGTATGAAAAAAGAGTATATTTATATTTGTTCATAAGAATAAAAGCAATGACAAGATTATGCAAATTAACGGAGAATTAAATTAATGAGGCATATTTTAATACTTAAAAAGAGAGTGATCGAGTATAAATTAGTATTGCAAAACCAATTTAATTTTATACTATGTAAAAATATGTAAAATTATACATTTGTATACAGATTTAATGGAGAAATTTAAATAGAAAAAAGAAGATCAGCATTGTGTTTTTATTAATTTATGAAAAGCTTATGATAAGGTCACAAGAAAAAAGCTCAGATAATTTTTTAAAAAAAATATTTACTTTTGTTTATATTTAAATTGTTCAAAATATATATAAAAAAGTTAATTGTTAATTATGTTCATACACAAGAAAATTTAATTAAATTTTTTCCTATTACATTTAATTACGTCAATATCAAAGTTCAACTTTATATTTATATCCTTTAATTAGTTATGAAGATTATAGTTGGACACAATTGATTTACATTAACACCAATGATTTAGTGGTTATTGTTGTTATCAACTTATTGTACTCTCTACTTAAAAAAAAAAAAAAAAACATATAATAGGATGACTCCTGATATCGCTTCTTAATTAATAAAAAATAATTTTTAAAAATTAGACAGCTTAATTTTGAATTTAAATTTCATATTAATTTGTTTTTTTTATTAAAATCATCATAACTTTCTACATAAATTTCAAAGTTCATATTTTATGTATCATATTCATGAGATGTGATATGTTTCACACATATTTGATAGCATATGTATCCTATTATTTAGTGAAGGTCACATCCCCACATCAACTTATGCCAAGCAAGAATTTTGAAATTATAATATTAATGTTCTATAAAAAAACAAATTATAATACTGTTGATTAAAAATACAGTATTTTATTTTGAGAAGAGGAATTGACTTAGCCTTTCAAATTAAAATGTTTTAATAATTTTAAAATATTAAAAAACTTGAAATATCTTAAATATCTCTTTCTTCATATCCACTTGTATACCATGTTGATAAATTATAAGATGCATTATAATTTATATTATTTTATGGTATCTCATGAAAATCTTTGGAGGTCGTTTTCATGATTTTAAAATTGTAAAGATTAATATAAGAGAAAAAGATGACGAGAAATTGAAGAAGAAAAAACTATATTTTCTTTTCACAACATAAAATTTCTTGATTAATTAAATCTCAGCTTTATATATGGTAAGATAAATACAAAAATATATTTCCAAAAACTTTTTTACAATATTATCTATGAAAAAGGCTTCATTGCTTAGAGAAATTTTATTATCTGTCATGATATTTCATTCAAATGTCTAATGATAAAGAAAGCAAAATAGTAATATTGTCCCAGTTTGATTCATGTCTAAATTACGCAAAACTATTTTTTTTTAAAAAAAAAATAGCTTATACAATTCTTAATAAATTAACCAATTTTATTTAATATTTTCACAATTAACTAATTTTATTTCTCATCATATATATATCTCAATGAAATTTTATATTTTTTATAAAATAATTGAAAAAATGGTTATTCTCAGCTTGAGCATGAATCAAACAAGAGTATAAATTTAGTCCTGTGCAACAATTAGACTTAAATTAAGCAAAAGCTAAATAAAGAGTAAAAAAAAGTTTGGGATAGCTCATAAAGAAAATAAAAAATCACAAAAGCGAAAAAAATGAGCTTTAATTGTATGATTAATTCATCAAAGATGAAAGATTATCATTATGAAAATTCTTTCTTTGATTATAGTAAAATATCTTCGAGTGGCATTATGCCATCCTTTCCTTGTGGGCATCCAAGTATTGGATTTCAATTTTCGATGTGCTCTCCATCATGTCTTTGATGAACTTGTAATTTATAGATGAATTTTTAATTAGGTGCAAATACCAAATATAATTATTTATGGTAGCTGACTTCTTTTTAGTTGTGGCCATCTTTTCGAGGTTTAATCAAGGTAATGATTGGTGGTGACTGAGATCATCACTATTGATTCAGATGTTAAGTATCAGTGGCTTGCAGCCTCCACAGTTATGTTAGAGGCATGGCGTGGTAGTTTCCTCGGAAGAGTTGCAAGAAATTATATGTATCTACCATCAAGTATAACTTTACAATAAAGCTTTACTGCATTCACAGTACCTACGAATATAAGAAAAATGTTTCAGTTCTTTCTCATAACATTTTATTCATTGAAAGTTAGGTTGTTGTTTCGACATGAAAGTTCCATTAGCTTTGAGATGACCAAACTGACCTTGTAGACTTGGAATTTTGTGACACCATTCGTTAGTTTAATTTGATTATTCTTATGAAAGGGTTACACTATACATCAATTTTCACGTTTGTAAGTGCGACTTATAACTAGAAATATAATCAAATGCAATGTATTTAGGACTACAATTAATACCAAAATTTTCAACTCGAGCATGCACTCTATCTAGAAAACATTTTACTAATTTTTTTCCCCTTTCTCTCACGCCACTCATTCGCTCGAAATTTCATCCATTAATAATTAGTTATTGGTGAAAATTAACAATAATACTCAGATAAATAGTGGTGGAGATCCTTCTATTGAACGTAGGCAATTAGATCTTAATTTTCCCAATCAAGTTAAATAAGTTGTGTTTAATGATCTTATGTAATTTAGAAGGTATTTGATTCAATATTATTTTTGTATTATATTATATTATTTAGAAAAAACATTTAGTTGATTTAATAAAATTTATAAATATTTTTTTATAAATTATAAAATTATTAATTAAAAGATAATATTTAAATATCATAATATAACGTTAAAATAATAATTAATCAAATGCTTCCTTAATTTCTTTTGCTTCATATATATTTTTTATCATCTATCAAATTACTCATTAAGGAAACATGCATGCTAATCCTTAGTGAGATGTTCTTATTGATTAATTAATATTTCATCATCATAGATTTCTTTTTACCATAGTTTTTACTTTTCTTCGTTTATATCATAGATTACTTTTAGTATCAATCCCATGATCGTTGACACTTTTAAATAAGATTATTATAATCTTAAAAAAAACATTATTATATATTGTTGAAATATATTTAAATATAGCGAGAGTTGTTAATTTGAGGGATAAAATATAGGAAAAATTATATGAACCCCACTAAAATTTAATTATTTTATAAATTTGAAATTTAAATATTTAATATTATATTTTAACATGACTTATAATTTTTTTATAATTTTTTAGCTAATATGTAATATATATTAAATATTTGAATATTAAATTTATAAAATAACTAGAATTTAATGATATATGTATAAAATTTTTCTTAAAATTTATCATAAGGATTAATTTGGACTAATTTTAATTATGGGCCTCTTTGTTTGGTTAATTTAAAATTTATCTAGTTAATTTTAATCAGATATATCACGTTATATATAATATTTAATATTAAAATTAACTATATTTTATATCATATATATAATTTAAAATAAAAATTAATTTTATTTCACATTCTATATGTACACATATTAAAATAATAACTAATTTTATTTCACATTATTTATAATTTTTAATAAAAAGTATTTTAAAGAACAGCTAGTTCAATATTATTTTGGTATTATGTTATACTATTTAGAGAAAATAATTATTTAATTTAATACAATTTATAAATAATTTTTTATAAATTTATAAAATTATTATTTAAAATATAATATATGAATGCTATGACATCTAAATTATATAATGTAATACTAAGATAATAATGAACTAAATACTCTTTTATTTCAAATTTAATTATAACTTTGTTAAATTTATTTTTTGTAAATAAATAGACTCCCCTGTTGATAACACTATATCAACACGAGTACATTTTACGAACCTGTTAAATTTATTTTAAATTGTTATCTATTATGTTGAACCATATTTTTTTTTTATAATGTTTGTAGGGCCTTTCACTTCTTTTGACTCTATCAATTACCTGTATGTAGAATGCTACGCCCCTGTTTGGTTTATGTCCAAATTAGATACAGTCATTTTTTTAATTTTTTTTATAAAAATTATGAAATAAAGTTAATTAATTGTGAGAATATTAAAGGAGGCATTTAGTTTATTGTTATATATCTTAGTGTTATGTCATGTAATATAGATATCATGACATCTATGCATCATTTTTTGAATAATAATTTTATAATCTTATATAAAATTATTTATGGATGTCATTAAATCAAACAAATATTTTTTTTAGATGATATAACATAGCATCAAAATAACATTAAATTAAACACCTTCTAAATAAAATTGGTTGATGCATTGAAAGATTCATCATTGAAATTCTTCTCTTCTCTAATTCTTTTAGCCTTTTAGGCATTTCAAAATTGTCATCATAATTATAATTATTAATCAACCACAAAATAGAGAGCTAAAAAGTTCCTAATCTCGTCCCTAGTTTTTAAATTTCTCAAATTACATCTCTTTGATCGATTTCACATAATTGTTAACTCCATAACATTAGTTCTCTTTTTGTTCTTTAAGTGAAAATTATCTATTTTAACAATATATTTTAAAAAAAGATTTTGAGAACAAAAATATCTAATGAAACAAAAAGATATGTTATACTGACTTTAGTTTTATAATCTTTAGGACTTAACGACGATAAAAAACTTGGTCTGAGGGACCTAACTTGAAAATATATAAAAGTTGGGACCTATTGTTTACAATGATACAATTTACCTTAAAAAAATCTATTTCATGTAATGGGACATAACATAACTTCCTTTAAAGTACGAGGATCATTTTCTAAAATGTATTTCATTTGAAAGATTCACCATTGAAATTCTTCTCTCTTCTAATTCTTTTAGCCTTTTAGGCATTTCAAAATTGTCATCATAATTATAATTATTAATCAAAAGCGTATCACTATTACATGTAAAAGAGCTTTCTATTAAAAATTCTTCATTAAGAATTAAATTCAAAATTTTATGCTATAATAAGAAAATGATCTATCTCGTTTGATTGGAGTCAGATTTTTTACCCAACACAAATTTCAAATATAAAAATTAACTTTATTTTACATCTAAAATAAATATGAATATTAGAATTTAAAGTATTTCATATTTTACACACTTTCTAATATTAAAATAAATTTCTCTCTCATTAAACTTAGATTTACATACAGAACATTGAATTCATCATAAATTACGTATTTCACCATCGTTTAGTAAATATTACGCATATCACACTCTGCTTATATTGACTATTATTATAATAGAAATGTAAAACCCATAAGCAGAGTGTGATATGCGTAATATTTACTAAACGATGGTGAAATGCGTAATTTGTGATGAATTCAATATTCTGTATATAAATTTCTAAAAAATAATTTTTTTTTTGTTAAAAAAAAAGTTCGAACCAAACGAGGCTGGCCATGATACATATAGTGATCTTAAAAAAAATCATAATTTAATGGTGGAACTATTAAGAAAACATTTAATATAAATCGTCTATTATTTTAGAACCTAATTTTCTCTTTTAAATTTTTAGATTCGATTTTGGTCGTATAACCCAAATTTTGATTATTCAAAATTTTTTAACCCTTCCAAAATTTATAAGAAGATTTCTTAGAATCTTTATAAGGTATTTCATTTGAAAAAAATGTTTAGTTAATAAGACTACTCCCCATAAAATTTTTGAAAATAGAAAAAATTAACACAACATTTATCAATATTCAAAAAATGAAGTTGATGTGAAACACATATACATACATATACATATACATATATATATATATATATATATATATATATATATGTAGACTGCCAGAAAAAACATAAAGATATGATTTTAAAAAATTAAATCTATTTAATTCTCTTTGTAATTTTTTTATATTTAAACCTTTACTAAAGTTTGAGGAACCTGGATTGAAAAAGAAATTAATGTTTTCCTTTTCTACATTAGAATAAGATGAAGATCAAGCCTTTTGGTGTAACTTTATTTTTTTATTTTGATATAAATCTCATTTTTTGGCTCTGTTTGGTAATAAGAAAAAAAAGAAGACTTGGTTAGAATTTTTAGAATTTTTAGTTATTTTTGAAAAATGTATATGATGTGAAATAAAATAAATTGATTATATTAAAAATTGTGTATGATGTAAAATAAAGTTGATTAATTTATTGAGAATTGTGTTGGATATGAAATAAAGTGATTGTTTAATGTTGGAATTTGTGTGAGATGAGATATAAATAATTTTTTAAATTTTTTTAAAATAAATTTAAGATTTTAACCACGGGTAATTTTAGTCATGATTTTTAGTCCATTGTCAAACAGGGTCTTTGTCTTGAATCTCTCTAATTATATGTGCACTATTACTGACAGAACGTTGAAACTTAATTAAGAGAGGACAGATAAAAGAATAAAAAGTAGACAGTACGAGAAAAAGTTTTTTTTAATAATAAAAAATAAATGAAAAGTTGCACATCATTTTTTTTAGTAAAAACAAAAATTTAAGTAACATAATTTATTAGAATAAATTATGTTGAATTAATCATACTATATATATATATATATATATATCACATGCTATAATTTATTTCAAACTTAAAAATAGATACATGTCAATCACAAATTTGTATTTTGTGATGAAAAAAAAAAACTTTTTTTTATTGATTTGATCACATAATTATAAAATTATAAATTCTATTATCATCAATGTAAAGGCTGAAACAACCACAAAAAAAGCTAATTAGATAGATTGGAAGAAATCTATGTATTAAAAAATTGATCAACAAGCTCTCGTGAGGACAACCATAAAGCCACAAGAAGTAGGAGGCACATCAATTCAAGAACACTTTAAATCACACACCTTTTATCAGTAGGTTGATGGCTCTAATGTTTTAGGGTAAACTCTCACTCACATCCCTAAGATTCAAGACACCTTTCTCATAGGTACAATTCTTTGACATATTTTAAATGGGTCCTCTATTCCTTTAGTTATTTAATTCGGAACAGAAGCATACTTCAGTCGGCTTTTCTCTTAATTTGAAACTAATATATTTACTCATATTACCCTTTTGACTATTATCATTATTTTTTACAAATTTGTTTTGCACAATTTTTTTTCTTTTGTTTTTCTTCGTGATGTTCTTCCTTCGATCTTTATTTATCCTCTACCATCTATTTTACATAAATATCAAAAAAGAAATAAATTAAGTGAGAGAGAAAAAGAAAAGAGACTGTAAAAGTGAGCGTCGTAAAAATCGAATCAGATCGTCCCGTTTGATTGATCTAACTATGAACCGGCATGTAATCCGATCTATTTTAATGTAGAAACTATATTACATATTAGACCAAATCAAATCATAATAAGTTAATATTTAATTCTCCATAATATTTAGAAGTTTTTTTTTTGAGAATTATAATATTTAGAGTTTTATAATGATAATAAATTATAAAATAAATAAATTTATTATTATAAATATTAAATACTATTTTTTATGGATAATATTATTTTATGAGCATTTTTTAAAAAATAGCAATTATTGGTTCAACCGATTCGATGATTGATTTGACTAGTCTAACGATGAACCGGATAGTAAACGAGTTCTTAATCTAGTTTGGATTTTACAACGATCAAGAGGGCCAAGAGGGAGCCACGATAAAAAATAACAATGAGAGAAAAAAGAAATTTTTGCTTAATTGTTTAATTGCATCAATTAAATTATTGATTTCTATATATCACGTACAATAACTTAATCTAAACCCAAACAAATATATATTTTCATATACATATACATATAGAGAGAGCATTGAGAGGTGGTAAAAGCGCGATGGCGTAGTACGTATTTAAAATAAGAATGGATCTAATTTAATAAACAGATAAAAAATCAATGATTCAAACCGGATCTGATTATTTCATGACTTACACGAATGATCGAAAACGCTCCACAAAATTCTTCAATCACGGTTCAACCCAGGCCCAACTCAATTTGAAATATTCGAGTTAAATTCGAGTCAGATTGAGGATCCATTATCGATGCACCTACTACACACCTAAGTTGAATCATGGCCCCTGAGAATTGAAGTTTAGATGACTTGGCAGATTGGATAATGTTGAAGTACATCGCACGGAAGGAGGTTGATGGAGGTTGGTATGTTGCTCGTCAGTCAGTTTTTTCAGTTGAGATCTCTCAACATTTGCAGACAGTGATTGATCTCCACTAAGTTCTGTTTTTTTCCTTTTTCTTTTTTTTTAAAAAATTGAATTTTTTGTTAAGTTAATAATATATATATGCATGTTATTTGACTTGAAATTTTTGATAATATCGTGAAAAATATGCTTGATTCGAGTCATTAGTTCTGCATCATACAAGACGGAAATATATTTTTGGAGAAAATTAATTGTAAAATTGAATAATATAGTGATATATATTCTTTTAAATTTATGTTAACTGGACACAGAAATATTTTTTTGAATAACATTTCACAAAAAAATTATGTACATGAGGCTCTCTACGGTTAGTTCTTTCTATTGATTTAAAAAAAAAATATATGTAGTAGCATCTAAAAAAATATGACTATCTGCCAAAAAAAATGATATTGTCAAATCTTATCAAAATGATTAGCAAAAAATTTCACATAAATTTAGTTTTTTTTATTTGATTTTTTACTTTTATATTATTTTTATTAATTAGCTCTATAGTTATTTTCCTTAGACTTCATCAAAGTATCTTAATCCTTTGCATTAGTAATATATTACTAATAAAAAGATTTTTGAGAGTGCATGTGATCGATGTCGTATAATAAGAGTTATATGGCATATGTGTAAATTTTTTTGGAGGAAATTTACATATAAGATACAGAATACTTAAAAAATTATAGATTTTATACTAAACTTTAAAATAATAGTAAAAATTTTTTAAACTCTGAATTTTAAGTATTAAAATTCAAAACTAAAGCTTAAAACCATAAACTCAACCTCTAAATTAATTTAACACTAAAATTTAAACCCTAAATCTTAAAAATAAAAAAATAAATTCTCAAAATAAAAATTTTAATTATTATTAATTAAGTTTATATAATCTATTTTAAATTTAATTAAATTATACGAAAGTCTTTATTATAAAATTTTGAATTATATATAATAAGATAATAATCATTTAAAGATTTTTAATAAAATTTTTAATATTTTTTTAAAAATTTAGTGTAAAACTTGTAAATTTTTTAGAATTTAATATTTTGTACGTAATTTTTTTTTAAAATTAATTTATTCAGTAACATGGAAATCTTTTCATAAACAAATAAAAAAAATAAAATAAAATAAAAAATGCATGAAAGCCTCACAGCTGATGCGGGCAGTTTCATGTAGCCGTCGCAGTATACGTTCAATCAGGTTTGCGTGAAGAAATTAATTAGGATAAATTACATCTAGGTTGCTAGACTTTAAGAAACCCCTTCTTTACGTCCAAATTATTCAATTCGGGACATTCGAGTCCTCTCAAGTACTTCGTCTGTTTCCAATTGGGTCTTTGCGTGACTTTTGTCGGAGTATATATTATATAGAGCATTGTTCAACGCCAGGCATTCAATAATAAGTTATGGTCCTAATGTTCTAGCGATAATTCTAAATACATTGGATTGAATTTTTAAATTAACGAGCATCTATCGATCCTCTTAAGTTCAATCTGGATATAACGGTACGTCTGTATATACAAAGCGTTCTCTCTACACTTAGTATCAAAATCAATGATTTGATCGTGATTAAGTATTTCATATATTGAAGTACTCCATGGGTTTTAGTATTCTCTTACCATGATTGAGAAAAGTGAACGGTGTCTCTTACTATGTATTAAGGTATTTTAGCAGGCTTTTAGTTTGCGTGTACTTGATGGGTTCCGATCGATGTGAATATATAGATTCTCAATGGAGGGGTTTATTGAAGTACACATTTGATATTTGTTAAAACATTATGGCGTTTACGTATAAGTCGAGACTAAACCAAATGGTGTACGATTATTGAGGTTATAGTTATATTTTTAATGTAATTTAGTGGTGGAGTAAAGTTTCATCAAGATTAATTTTATAGTTAAGTTGAAGGCTGAATAGCTAATTTGGTGCTCCAAATATATATGAAGTAAAGGAAGATAAAAATTATGCTTAATTATTAGTTTAATTTGTAAAGTATTAGAGTGATAATAATTAAGCTTAATTTAGTTTTAATTATTGTAAGGTTGGTGCTCATACTACCAAGATCGAATGGGGTCACATCTTAGAGCACTTATTACATAATTAATTATAATAGTTAATAATAAAAATAAATTTCATCCATTTGATCAATTATTTGATAGACGTATTGAATTTACTGAATTTCTCAATAAATAAGCCTCCTCCTTTCCCACATTTGACATAATACAATGCATTTAATCAGTCCACAAAAAAGAGATATATAGCTAGGATAAAGAAGGAGAAAATCTATTTAATCTCAAGGCTCGTTTAAGAAATGACTTCCGCATCGTCAAATTCGGGTTGGCTTTTAAATTTTGTGATTTGTGAAATTTATCACTTCAAAGATCCATATTTCGATTTGATGTTTGATCAAATTTCTCTTTAAAGACCCACTTAATTAGTGTCTATACTAATTTGATTATGCTAAAAGTTAAAATAATTTATTTATTAGAAAAAATATAAAATAATATTAAATTAGTTTTTATTATGTCTTTCATAATTTTCAACAAAAAATTTACTTTATTTTTTTACTATAAAAATATAAAAAATCTATTTTATTACGCTTACTGCATATGTCATTTTCAATATAACAATTAACTGTATTTTATATTTTATATAATTTTTAACATAATTAATTTTATTTTTCATCATGAACATATGATCTTAAAGTAAGCTCCTAATTTTCATAATATGATCAAATTATTTTTTTTGCCAAATAGCTCCCATAAGAAATTTTTAACATGCAGTCCCTTTAAAAGAAAAATGATAAGTTTATGAGAAGCTTGATAGCTTTATCTTCATTTTGCTTTCTATCTTATTGGTCTAACTATTCAAAAAGATATTGCAGTTTAGCTAATATTTATTTAAAAAAAATTTACATCTATCGTCCCCAAAAAAGCTTTATTTATAGGTGCACTTCCTAAGTAAAATATTTACAGGTAGCACCTATACGTTCAGTATTTATAGATGACACTAAGGGGGCGTTTGGTTCGTTGTTATCTTGATGTTATGTTATATAATCTAGATGTTATGACATCTACATGTCATCTTTTGACTAATAATTTTATAATCTTATAACAAATTATTTATAGATGTTATTAAATAAAATAATTGCTTTCTCTCGATAATATAATATAACATTGAACCAAACGCCCCCTAAAATAGAAGTTAGAATGTGAGTGCTTCTTGTAAATTCATATTCAAAATAGAGGTCACTTATAAATATTTGATTTAGGGAATGCCACTTGTAAAAAAATATTTTTTGGAGATGATAGATGTAAATTAATCTTTATTTAAATAATAAAATTAAGGAGCATTCGATAATATTTTGATGTTATGTCATGTTATTTAGATATAATCTTTTGAGTGAAATTAATTTTAAAAACATGCTTATCTAAAAACCTCACTAAATTTGATATTTTCAATTTTAGGTTCTGTTTGGTGTGATGACCAAAATGATACTAATTTAAGAAATAGTAATAATAAATAAATAATTTTTTATTTTATTCTACACAAATTTTTAGTATAAAAAATTATTATTTTATTTCACATATTCAATTATTTTCAATAAAATTATTAATTTTATTTCACATTCCAGACTAAAATACTCTATTCAACTATTTTGTTATAAGATGTGAAATAAAATTGATAATTTTATTAAAAATAATTGAGTCTGTGAAATAAAATAATATTTTTTTATATTAAAAATTATGTAGAATATAATAAAAATTTATTTATTTATTTATTTATTTATTATTATTATTATTATTTAAATTAATATTATTTTGGCCCTATTTGGCGCGAGGACTAAAACAGGACCAAAACAGAACCAAAATGGTACTAGTTTAAAAAACAACAATAATAATAAATAAATATTTTAAATTATTTTACACAAATTTAAATATAAAAAATATTATTTTACTTTATATACTCAATAATTTAAAATAAAAATATCAACTTTATTTTACATTTTAGACCAAAATATTCATGTCGAGTATTTTGATCTACGATATGAAATAAAGTTTGTATTTTTATTAAAAATTATTGAGTATGTGAAGTAAAATATTATTTTTTATATTAAAATTTGTGTAGAATAATTAAAATAATTTATTTATTATTATTTTTGTTATTTTTTAAATTAGTACTATTTTGTTTCTGTTTTGATCCTCACGCCAAATAGAGTTTTAGTCCTGATTTTAAGCAGTGTGGGGACCATAAAAGATATATATCTTTTTAGCGAAGTGGAATGAATGATGGAAGGATGGAGTTGTAGGAGTGTGGATCCGTCAGGTTGGTGTGGCGTCGAAATCACCTTTTGGTCCATTTAATTAATTTAATTACATTTTTAATTAAATGTAATTAATTGTTTGCTTCTGACGACATCTGACTGGCGCGCCCGTACGCCGTTAACATGCGACAAAGTTTGGGCTCGATCGGCCACCACCTCCTCAGGCTCAGAATCTCAGATCGATCGTGATCTCAGCTTTGGGCCCAATCCCAACGCCCCCCCCAAATTCCAATCAGCAGCCTTTTTCATTTAATTTTTGAAGGCTAAATTGCCTCCTGCATTCTATGCTACCTCTTCTTCCAGTTCATTTCAAAAGAAGATCTCTTCTATCGATCGTGTTATTATTTTATGTTTAACAAGTTCTTTTGGGCCGTTAAATTTTAAAGAAATATTTACATGATGGACACAAAAATTAAGCTAATTAACGAATTTCACCATAAATCTCAAAATATTACAAATTTCACATCTAAAACAGTTATTTTTTTTTTATTTTTCATATTTTGCAGTAAATTCTATCATAAGATTTAACTATAATTAAATCTCAAAAAGGTCTGATGCTCGTTTGTGATGCCCGTGTAAGAAGAAGATGTAAATAGCAGAGTGATGCTCGGGTCATGAATACACTGTCGCCTCACGAGAATACGCTGTCGCCTCGCATGAATATGCTGCCGCCGGAACCAATGCAGCTCTACAATGCCCTAACATGAAGGTCGATGGTTAAACGATGAGAACAATAGCTGAGATTTTATTGAAATTTAGCTATGGTTAAATCTTCTGATAGAATTTACTGCAGAATATGAAAAACGAAAAATAGCTATTTTAGATGTGATATCTATAATATTTTGAGATTTATGATAAAATCTATAAATTAGACTAATTTCTGTGTCCATCATATAAATATTTTATAATCAATTTCATTGGCAAGACTGACCTTATATTTAATTACCTTGACTCTTTTACTATTAGCTATTAATTAGTTCATCTTGCTTTAATTTTACTTTTTTCATTTTTAATATTAGTTCTCATTGGTCATTTAATTTATTTATTTTTTGCAAAGAAATGTTTTTTATTTTTAGGATCATTGATTCTTTTAACATTTTTTTTATCTATTTTGACAGATGACATTAACATGCGCATATATGTGTTATTTTTTTTCTTTTTTCCATCCAAAAAATGTTTACTAGAATATTTGTAGGTAATCATATTTGAAACTTACATTCTATATAATTGTTTTGTCATAAATCATTGTAAATAGAAAATAATAAACATAAATAAATACATAGATTTAATAACATTCATCTCAAATTAGACTACATTTGTGGTTCTCGACAATGATCGACATAGATAAGTCCATTGAATAAAAAGATTGAAAATATAGAGAGGTGATGATATATAGACGTTTATATAATTCGAAATAAATAAAATGAGATCTTAGTTTTAATCCTGTAATACTCTAAGGCGGACATAAATATCCCAAAATATTCTTAGAAGATGAATTCTCGAAACATCAATATACAAGATATTAGGATCTAAACCACAGTTTGGATTACAAATTGACGATGTTAGATGAGATAGGATTCAAGATTTACATCTCAAAAATATTTGCTTAATTAAAAATTGATTTCTTTTTTTTATAGTACAAAGTTAATTTATTTAAAATAAAATTAATTTGTATATGCACGCAAATTCTTAAAAAGTAGTCCCCAAGTAGCGCAAATGATAGTTATGATACATTTGACTCGACTAAAATCTTTATATTAAGATTGACACAGCTTGAATTCGATATAGTACTAGTGTTGGAAACGAAGAACACGAATATATGGTACACAAAAATGGCAAAATTTAGCAAATTATCATTGCAAACCAAAAAGCAAATGATAGTTATGCATGATAATTTTAAGAAATACCTTGCAATTAATTCCCATAATCTGCAATAATTAATTTCCATCATTGTATGATATTATATTTTCATCATGAAATCAGATTAAGTATTAATTAAGGAGGCTTTGGTTAGTTATTATTTTATTTAATAAATTTAATGGGAAAGAAATTTAATTTGATATTGAAAAGTATATTAAATATGAAATAAAATTAATTGTAATATTCGTATTTATATTGAATGTGAAATAAAGTTAGTTTTTATAATTGAAATTTGTATTAGTTAAAAAAAAAACTCAAATCAAACGAGTATTGGCACAATAAAGCAAGCGAGGAAGACTAAGAGTGAAAGGGAATCTTTTCACGACAGAAAAAGTTTGTATAAATTAAGAAGATTTTTTATTGGTAAATTAATTTTACTATATTTTGTGGTATTTTTTTTAACTTAGTGGAGAACGAGCTTATCTGAAAATTAAGGGGTCTTAGATTAAAATCATGAGGTGAGAAATTATGACCTTAAAAGGTGAAATAAAAAAAACACAATCAGTTTAATTTTATTTTTTAAAATTACTTTTATTATATTTTGTTTAATAATATATGATAATAGAAAATTTAAATCAAATAAATAATAATTAATTAGATAATATAATTATCTAAATAATATTGGCACTATGGCTCTCGATCTATTTGGTTGAAGGAAAAAAAGATGATTTGAAATTTTTTTTTGTAAAATGATGTAAAATAAATTGAGTTATATTAAAAATTATATTGAGTATAAAATAAAATAATTATTTAATATTAAAATTTACATAGAATGAAATATAAAATATTATTTTATTTTTTAATCAGGGCCTACATCTTAATTTCATTGAACCAGCAGTCCCTATGACGTGATAAATTTCATATACATCATTAAATGAAATGAATCTGCTCAATCTAAATAATGCTCAATCTAAGTAGTTCCTCAATCCTGCTCATTAATTAGATGATTTTAACTTCCCTGTTGTCAGAATTTATGATCTTTATCATTTTAATTTTTCACATTTTACTTTCTGCATATAAATAAGAAATAATTATCTACATGCCATATAATTTAATTTTATTTATACTTTACCCATCCATTCTTAATTAATAAATGCACACTCAAAATATTATAAAATCTTACATACACACATTTGAGTTAAAATTTAATCAAAATCTATTTGAAAAAAAAATATTCTGTTAGTAAATCATTAAAATTATTTTTTTACTCTTAATGGTATATATTTTTTCTCTTCCTCAATACCACACTAAAGGATTGATTTGTCCTAAAATCAATTCACGTCGCGGATGTCTCCTTCCTTTGCCGCCACCTAAACATTAAGATTTTAAGATTTTCACTCAAAATATATTTAAATATCCTTAAAATAATATGATGAACGACCCAGATTTTTTATAATCTAACTATAATTAGGTTATTGAAAAATTATGATTACTCATTATAATAGAAATAAGTTAAAATGTGTGTATGTAAGATTTTATAATGTTTTGAGTATGCATAGCGTAATTAACTAAGAATGAATGGGTAAGGTATAAATAAAACTAAATTGTGTAGCATGTAGGTAATTATCTCTATAAATAAATAGGCAGACATTAACATGCATATTTAGATTTTTATTTAACCTTTTGTAACAAATTTTTATTTTGCTTTTTACAAGGTTGATCATGTCTATATATATATATATATAAGAAAATATTATATGATTTTTCCTCGTATTATTTATAAGAGTAATAGGAGCTTGACAAAATATTATATGATTTTTCCATCATTGTCATCACTCATCAACTCATCACCAAACTTATAGCTAAAGAATAAGATAATGTCATTTAGGCAATTTTAATTTGAGTCAAGTGTAAGTTATTGAGAATCCGACATCATATTTGAACATAAATAATGATATAAAAGGATATTGCTAGTTCATCAGTATCGCAATTTTAACAAATCTTGTATAGCTAGTATGTCTCTTTTTATTCATTTGGTTACAATTATAGCACCCTTGATATTTCTCCATAAGTTATTCCTGAAATATATATAGTACTATTGCTTACGTTATCAAAGCAATAAATTATGAAAATTATTTTTTTATGAGTTTAAGGAAGTTTTTTACATCGTGCAACTTTTAGAAATATTTATTTTTTTTTGTCTCAATGTGTACAACACATACTTTGTAATTTCCAAACACTTATCATCTGTCAGATAATTAAATATTTTCAAACTTTATAACAATAATATATATAGTTTGTGCGATAATCCTCTAGACGGTGCTTAACAATTCATCGGATTCTATTTTAAGAATAACTCTGTTGAGTATAAACACTCAGACTTCTTGTTAAATCCACAATCATCTTCTCATTGATGATGTTGAAAATTATGTTTTGCCAATATAAGTCTAATCGACTTAGAGATCTAAAAAATTTCTTTTTTCTTATTTTATAGATTTTGGTTTCTCTAATACTCGAGGGCTGATATAATTTCTTCTGTTATGAATGGCACCTCTATTTGAATTATGTAGAATCCTAAATCTTTGTCTTCGAATCAATCGATCTCCACTTTTGTATCGTTCATCGCTTGCTCCCACTATTTTGCTAATTTGAAAAATTAAATGAAAACAACTGCTCTAATGAATTGATACCATTGACAATATCACTTTCTAGGAATCTATTGATATATATATATATATATATATATGCACATGGTAGCACAATTAGTTGAAGCCCAAAGCATGACCAAAAATTATGATATAAAATTAAAAAAACAATAAAGAAGAATGAAGAACGTCATGACATACATATAAATCTAAGAAAAAACCACAATCACACCTTAAAAAATTTCATTTTTTTTAAGAATTTCAAAAAGAGAGCCTTTAACTCTCTCCCACTCTTTATTAAATGTGGAATGTGCATGAGAATGTATAAAAAGATTAGCGTAACAAACTTAACCTTAAACCTTAACCTTAAACTGCATAATAAGTTGAGAATACTAACAAAAATGCAAAAACATAGCAATATAATAGGGTTTCATGTAGGACACCTCTAATAATTGAGATGGATAGACCAATGAGCTTAAATGTAATTAAAGATTTAGTCGCTTTACTTTCTAATTCTATGGACTTTAACTTTTTACATTGAAAGCAAAGGTAGCTTAATAGAATTATAAATGGAATTATAGCTAGTGCGGAAGGCCTTTGGGATTGCTTGGATTACAATAGGACTAGAGATTAGAGACTTTAGTGTCCTCTTTAAAATTTTGAGCCCTCAACGTCTATTAACTTTGTCTAGTATAAATAGGAGATGAGTGTTGACAAACGGTTACCTTAATTATATATGTCGCTTTTATCTACTCATAACTGGCTAGCCCTTGCGTATGAGGAGTACTCTATGCCAAATGGTGATCAGCTTACTAGTAACAATCGTATATTTTGACATGAAATGCTTATTACATGCCTGCAGGTAGAAATGTCTATGAGAAAAAAGAATCATGACACACAGTGGAACTATTGGGTAATTGGTTATTGAATTTTTTTCTTTCAATTTGTTCAGGTGCAGTTCAATTACTTTAGATTGAAGCCCTAGCGCACTTCAGACTAATTAACACTTGTGGTTAAGCAATTCATCAGCTCGCGACAGATTTTCGATTTGGTATGTAGCAGGAATGCGTGAACAAATAGTCTCAGATCAAAAGAGGCCGAGAAACCTAACGGGCTTCGTTGATCGACAATGTCTCGAGCATAATTCTCGAGATATTGTAAATTACATCATCAAAACATACAATATGTTTGATATCATTAGAGGTGGATTATAATATATATGAGGTACACTCGTTTTTAAAGCATAATTATAATCAAAGAAAGCCTACCAGCCTAGATTTTTAATATAAATGGAAGATCAGTGGGGTGCCGGCAATTTTGTTTGCGTTCGAATGATGAGTTCCTTGAGGTCAATTAACTTCAGGGGATGGGAGTCAACCCCAAAATAAAATTTACAATAATAATAATAATAATATTTTTTTATTATTATTGATCATTTTTTTTCCCGTTCCTCCAATGAAATTAATAGAAAAGAAAAGAAAAGAAATTAATACAATATAGAAATTGTGGAAGGGAATCGATGGGTTTCTATGCGAGTTGGAGAGCTATAGCGACCTGTTCTATTTGGCCCGTCTGAAACCGGCCTCCTTTCTTTTTTCTTCTCTTCTTCCCACCTTCATCGAAGGCGATTGTTGAAGAGAGAGAGAGAGCGAGAGAGAGACGAAAAAATTAAGGAGATAAGAGAGAGAGAGAGAGAGGGATCGACATAGGAGGGAGACAAGGAGGACAGAGATGGAGGCGGCTTGGCTCCCAATCCCACAAGAAGACAACGTTATTCCCCTTCCTAGCTAGAGCTTCTTCACTCTAGTCCTCCCAAATCCCCAAGGTAAACTTCTCAGCCTCCATAAGGGAGAGAGAGAGAGAGAGAGAGAGAGAGAGAGAGAGAGAGAGAGAGAGAGAGAGAGGGAGAGATAAGGAGGAGAGAAGAAGCAGAGAAAACTTTTCCTGGAGCTGAATTCTACTACTACCCATCTTCATTTATGTAGATCGATCGTTGAGGAGCTGATCTTGGGTTTCAATTTTTGTTTAATCGATGACAGGAGGAGCGGCGGAGGGACCTTGCATAAAAAATGAACAGTAAGTTGCTGATATGGGTGTAGCGAAGCCGCCGCCGCCGCCGCCGCTGCAACCCTTCCCGTCGAAACCCATATCGTTGAGGCCCAACACGGCGGCCGCCGCTGGTTCTATGTCCCAGGGCTTCCACCTAGGAGGCATCTTCAGTTTCTCCGATGAGTTCGAAAGGCAGGGGTCCGGCCAGAACCACCAGGCGCAGCAGCAGCCGCCGCCGCCGCAGCAGCAGCAGCAGCAGCACGTTGCGCAGCAGAGCCGGAGAGACAAGCTAAGAGTTCAAGGCCTGGACGCGTCGGCGGTCTCCGCGGCCGGCCATCACCTCATGCCAATCGATGAGGACGAAGAAGAAGCCGGAATCTACGAGCCATCAGGCACCAGTAACATGCTGTCAGACTTGTTCAACTTCCCCGGCGTTCCCGCCCCCGCATCAGCCACCGACCTCCTCGCCGGCCAGATTTCGGCCGCCGGCTACCACCGTCTCCACCAGAGGCCCATCGTCGGCCTCTCCGCCGACTGGTATGGAGCCAACAGGCAAGATTTGGCCGCCAATTTAAACTCTCTGGAAGACGCCGCCGCCGCAGTGACCAAGCACCAAGTTCTGACTGCCGATTCATCGTCGGCTATGCAGCTCTTCTTCATGAATCCACTGCCGGCAGCACCGCAGCAGCTGCACCATCATCAGTATCATCTCGACAGCCATCAGAGGTCTCCTTCTCCACAACCATCCGCCGCCGCTGCCGCCACTCTCCATCATCACCATAGCCAGCCGTTCATTGGCGGGGCGGGGGGGCCCCCCCCCCCCCCCCCNCGTTCATTGGCGGGGCGGCTGGCCCCTCTGCCGCCGCCGCGTTCGGCGAAAACTCGGCAATAATTGGGAGAGGAGAAGTGATGGACAGCCAGGGGTTGTCCCTCTCCCTGTCGTCTCCCCTGCAGCAGTTCGACATGGGCAAAGCAGAAGAGCTGAGGGTGAGAGATGGGCTCGTCTTCTTCAGCAATCAGCCCCCCTCTTCTCTCCAGCCTCAAGCTCAAGTCCATCAGGCTCAGGCTCATCAGGTTCACATGGGCTACGGCGCGGTGGTGAACGTGCTGCGGAACTCAAGGTACTCGCGGGCGGCGCAGGAGCTGCTGGAGGAGTTCTGCAGTGTGGGGAGTGGCCAGCTCAGACGGACCAGATCCGGCAGGGCCTCCTCCAACCCCAACCCCAGTACTGCCAGCAGCTCCGCCGCCGCCGCCGCCGCCGCCGCCTCCTCTTCTACTTCCAAGGACCACCCTCCCTTGTCTCCGGCCGATCGGTTCGAGAACCAGCGAAAGAAGACCAAGCTTGTTTCCATTCTCGATGAGGCAAGCCTTCTATAATTAACAACTTAATCTCTCCCTCTCTCCCTCTCTCCCTCTCTCCCTCTCTCCCTCTCTCTCTTCGCAGTTGAAGACAAAAATTATTCACCACGGATAGTTACCTGACTCTGCATTCGGCCCACTAGCTTTCGGTTACTGGACCACTTGGTATTATAATAAGTAGAAAATAAAAATATAAAATTAAAAAAAAAAAAAAAAACTTTAGGATTCGGGCGTAGTGGCATGCAGAGGCTTCTTAACTGTAGGATTCGCGAGCCATTGGTGAAGATAAAATTAGTTTTTTTTTTTTATTTTTTTTTTATTTTTATATATATATATAGTGAAATGAACAGGTGGATAGGAGGTACAACCACTACTGCGAGCAGATGCAGATGGTGGTGAACTCGTTCGACACGGTGATGGGGTTCGGGGCGGCGACGCCGTACACGTCGCTGGCGCAGAAGGCGATGTCGCGGCACTTCCGGTGCCTCAAGGACTCGGTGGCGGCGCAGCTTAAGCAGACCTGCCAGCTGCTCGGCGAGAAGGACGCTGGCGGCGGAGGCTCCGGCTCCGGGCTGACCAAGGGGGAGACGCCGAGGCTCAGGCTCATCGATCAGAGCCTCCGGCAGCAGAGGGCTTTCCACCAGATGGGCATCATGGATCAGGAGGCCTGGCGCCCCCAGCGCGGCCTTCCCGAGCGCTCCGTTAATGTACTTCGCTCTTGGCTCTTCGAACACTTCCTTCACCCGTAAGCATTACTACTCTCTCTCTCTCTCCCCCAACAATTATACGTAGCATATTAATTAAATTAAATATAATACTCTCACCATATATACATTATAAAATTTTAAAAATTAAATTTTTAGTTAAGAAATTTAAAATTTAAAATTTTAGATTATGACGCAAAATAATTTTATATTCTCATGCCCACCTAATTAACACACTCAAGGTGGAAAATTCAATGATTTGAAATAATTTTTTTTTTTTTTTTCAAATCTTATGTTAGAATTAGTTGGGGTTACTATAGTTTGAATTTGAGATTTGTGATTAATTTTGATACCATGTTAATTTCATGATTAGTGATAGAAGCAGTCTTATTCTGTAGTTCTACATGACTGAGTCTTCTTAATTACTAAATTTCTCTCTTTTAATTGCAAATTTGAGGCTGAAAGAAAAGCTGATTAAATCCTTATTAATATATATATATATATATATATCTTACTATATGTGTTGACCTGCACTTATATTGCTTTCTGATTGTTATTTGTTTTTGACCGTAATTAATTTTTTTTTTGTTCATTTTAGTTAAATCATGTAAATATATTTAATCTATATATCTCCTTGTGCCCTTAATTAGGTATCCCAGCGATGCTGATAAGCACTTGTTAGCGAGACAGACGGGACTATCAAGGAATCAGGTACAGAACTATATATCTAAGGCACTCTCTCTCTCTCTCTCTGATCTCTTCTTTCTCTTTAAAAAGAAAATGCAGCGTTTTAAATTTTTAATAGCTCATGAATATATATAGTACTTACCCCTAAATAATCACTACATCTTTCGTGCATGCTTTCTTTGAATTAAATATAAGTTTAGTTGAGATTCAATGTTAAATTTATGTATGATTTGAATCTAAGATTTAGATAAATTTTTATAAAAACTTAGGTTTGTTTCAGAACAAAAAAAATTAAGATTGGAGCTGGCTATATACGTTGACTCACTAATTTGTGAAGCAATCGGAAAGGACTAGGCGACTTATCACATGCAATAGATCTCTCTCTTACAACCCGATACAAATACTAATTAGCGGAAAAAATTATAGTGACAATAGCTTGCTCAGAAGCAAATCTACTGACTTATTGTATGTTAAGATGTACTTAAGAAGTCGAATTAAGTGAGAGCTCTGTAGAAGTTGGAAAGATCTAGAAGTGACTGAGTCAATGCATCAACGAATGTCAGTTCATTGAACAAATTTAAGTTGATTTAGTTCTCCATCGATAGACATTAATGGTCAGAATAAAACATAAGTAGATTTGAGTTTGAATTGGATGATTTGGTTAATTAACATTAATTAATTGGCAAAGATTTCACTTAGTCAAATTCTTAGGTGCAGAACCTATATTTTTACTTTTTATACACATTTAACAGGATCATGTCATTTAGCTGATAGGGCCTATGCGCAGAAACTCGAAATGAAAGAGAACAACACGACGTGTATTGCTAAGATCTAGTTTTCGTATTTGAATATGAAAATAGCAAAGACTAATTTTTTTTTTCTTTTTGTGCTAATTTTCGTATTAGAATACAATATAAATGTAGTGTAACGGAAGTGTTTACACAGTTTTTTTTTGTATTCTATCATATTTAAATGAGAAAGTAAGTTTCTATGAAGTTTTAGTGAAGTGTTCCTACCCAAATTCCTTTTAATTTCTTTAATTGTATTTAAATATGAAAAAATAATTCTGATAAATCGTTTTTAAATATGAAAGGCATTTTCTATCATTTATAAATATTAGTTTTGTTTAATTAAAATTTAAAAAATTATTTATTTATTTGGAATTTCATCTTATTTGAATACAGAATAGCCAATTTTTGTGTTTGTATACAGAAACTGACTTTCTGTATTCAAATACAAAAAGTTCAATTTTGTGTATTAAATTTTCTTAAAATTGTTAATATATTTTATGGTTTAAAATTTTCATATTTAATTTTAACTTACATAAATTAGCCAAATTATATAGATTATATTTTAAAGAAGAAAAAAAAAGTACTAAACTTAAATATTAATTAAAGAAAATGATTTAAATTAGTTTTTTTCAATTCCAATGCAGTGAATTGAAAACAATTGTGTAGAAATGAGTTTCTGCTCGTTTCGTATTGAATGTGAAAACACCTTTTCGCTACGAGTTCACAACTTGTATTTGAATATGATCGCTATTTTTATATTCCATTATTTCTACTTTTTTGGTAATGATATCATTAAGTTTTACAGAATTATACGAATGCGGTGCTGCATCGTATCTCTAGCGAACCTCTTATTAAAAAAAAAGTGAAACTATAAATATAATCTCGTGAAAAAATAATAAAAAAAGGGATAGTTACCTACATGCCACACTATTTAGTTTTATTTATGTTTTACCGATCCATTCTTAGTTAATTACGCTATGCGCACTCAAAACATTACAAAATCTTACATACACACACTGAGTTAAAACTTAATCAAAATCTATTTGAAAAAAAAAATATTCTGCTAGTAAATCATTAAAATTATATTTTTACCCTTAATGGTACATATTTTTCTCTTCCTCAATACCACACTAAAGCACTAATTTGTCCTAAAATCAATTCACGTCATGGATGTCTCCTTCCTTTGCCGCCACCTAAACATTAAGGTTTTAGGATTTTCACTCAAAATATATTTAAATATCCTTAAAATAATATGATGAATGACTCAGCTTTTTTGTAATCTAACGATAGTTAGGTTATTGAAAAATTATGATTACTAATTATAATAAAAATAAGTTAAAATGTATGTACGTAAGATTTTATAATATTTTGAGTGTGCATAGCGTAATTAACTAAAATGGATGAGTAAGACATAAATAAATCAAAATAGTGTGGCATGTAAGTAATTATCTTTAAAAAAAATGCTCGTACGGTTTTGTCTTCTTCGTGTCTGGTTATCAATGTACAGTAATTATTGTTCTCTTTACGTACGGGTAATTTAATAAGAAAAAACCACTGACACCTTAACTTGCAACCACTTGTTTTGGTCTCCGTCTCGCTTAGAACAAATTCGAAGGGTAAATTAATGATCAATTGATAGTTCAATTACTAAACAAAACACGACCATCATAAGTCAAACCCTTTTCAATCTTCCGCCCACCAACCCTTAGAACTTCACCTACCCGTCATATCCTTCAAGCCAGCAATTAAAACCCAACACATTGAATCTGCATCTTTGTTTCGTTCAAGCTTACTTTACATTAGTCTTTTGGGTCAGGCACACGAACCATCGAACAAACATATGATCCATCTATAGTACGAGGGAATGATTTTTGGATGATCCAAGGCAGGCAGACAAACCCCTTGAGCTGCTCGATCGATCTTTCCTTCACTTGTGATAATGAGAGTAAATCATCCGCTTCTCACACCGATAGTGATCTCGATGACATATAATAGTCTTTACATCTTTTTGGAGCTCCTCGCCTGCAACGGGTGGTACATAACAACAGATAATGAGAGTAAATCACACATCTGTTTTCGATGGTCTATCTATAGGTCTCTATTGAGAACATTTACTCATAGGCAATAGATTGATGTGACTGTAAAAATGATTTAGTTAGATTTTCTTGAGTTTGTATTCCACAATGAAGCATAACAAAAAGAACTCCATCTTCAACTTCTCTTTTAGCTTCTACGAGACTTTGTCATGTTCTCTAAGCTGACCGTGACTTAATCGGTGATCATAGATCAGAAGCAACAAACTCGTGCACTCTCTCTTCCCTTTACTAAATTGAACATCGATCTCTTTCAAATAAACGTCGTAACATATTCAAAGATAAACTAATATAGGATCGAATTAAGACGGCTTGAAATCGAATTAATTAAAAAAATAAAAAAATATTATATATTAATTTATTTATGCATGTAATTAGATTTAATATTTTAGTTTTTTGTAATAGTTTAATGAAGGTCTTTATTACAATTTTTTTCATAATTTGTTTCAAATCAAATGATCGCAATTTAAGCTGATTGAATAAACAAATACAACATCTATGCATAAGATTTGGCTAAAATATTAAAAATTAATTGAAAGTTAGATTGACTTTGGTTTGATCAAGCTTGAATCGATAATAAATGAGCTAAACCTAACTCAGATCAAATTCTTTTCATTCATTTCTTGGATCAAATTAAAATTGAATCGAAGACATCAATTTAATCTTGAGCTGAGTTGGATCGGCTCGAGATGGGGCCGTTAATGGCCCTACATCTCCCCTAATATTCAATTTCAAACATTACTTATTTTGAAATTGAGTCGAGTCCATCTATATATATAACCACATAGATGTTGTTACATTTACACGTAGTAACTTTGCTGATAAGGGCATTCATATCACAGCATTGAATACAGACAAAGTCCCCACTGTTCATTATTTCACCCTATCCACTTTAAAGCTCCAATTATTTTGTCCGCTAGCACTCAAAATCAATGAAGGTAAATGAAAATTTCAAAAAAAAAAGCACCAAAAGTCCACTATTTCATTCATTATTATATATAAAATATTTCTATTTTTTTTTACATTAATAGTGCATAAATAAGTTGTAAGTCGCACACATATATTCTGATAGTTCGCCATATAAATCGCGTGAATCACATGACTTACAGTCTTTACAGTGCCTACAGTCATATATATATATATATATATATAT
>JAEMOT010004288.1:458483-498562 GCA_019297695.1 Apostasia ramifera
TATATATATATATATATATATATATAAAAGTTATGTATTCTACTTGATTTAAACACATCAACAGCTACTTATATTAAACGTGCTAACTTTGTGTAATTGAAGGCAAGGTTTTAAAACTAATTAGTTTTTTATTTCAGTTCTGATTGTAGGTTGGAAATATCATTTTTGATAGTTTCGATAATTTTGCGAGTTTATTTATAGGTATATATACTTGCCATGAACTCTGAGTTTTAATTACCGAAAAAAGTTCAAATTTTGAGAAACTTTTTTTCGGAAAAGTTGATCAAGTTTCAGATCAATCTTAAATTGAGAATGAAACGAAACCATCGGAGCTGATGCTTTTGATCGAAACTTAAAACTATGAAAAAAAATATATTACATGCAATGTGAAGGAGGAAGAATAAAAGGGTAATTGGCAGGTATCGAACTGGTTCATAAACGCTAGGGTTCGGCTGTGGAAGCCCATGGTGGAGGAGATGTACCAGCAAGAAGCCAAGGAGGAGACAGAGCTGCCCAACATAATGGAGGAAGAAACAAACAGCCAGAGCTTGGCGGCAGCCGCTCTGCGCCACCACCAGCAGCAGCAGCAGGAGCAGAAGGGAGCTGGCCGGCAGAGCCCGGAATCCGATGCCCTCGAAAGCGACCCCTCCTCCTCGGCCCCCACTCCCAGATCGCAGCAGCTGCAGTATCAGCAGCTCCGGTTCGACACCCACCCGCGGAGGGGCTCTCCTCCTGAAGACGCCGCCGCAGCCGCCGCCGCAGCCGCCGCCGCTGCCGTGGCTGCGGCGGGAATCGAAAACGTGCCGAGATTCCATGAAGACATGTACCGCCGAGCCGCGGCAGCCGCGGCCGCCCAGGTCAGGTTCGGAGGCGGCGCGGCCTCCGGCGACGTATCCCTGACGCTGGGACTCCGGCACGCCGGAGGTAACGCGCCGGAGACGGATCGGTTTGGTGCTAGAGATCACTTCGGATGAAGTTCTGTGTATGAGATCGTAAACCCATTTTTATATATATATTTTTTTATATTTAATACATTTTCGAGGGGGTGGAAAAAAAAAATTAATGGAGCCACAGGATATAATATATACTACTGTATACTACAATTTTGCCTCTCTCTCTCTCTCTCTCTCTCTCTTTAATTTATATTTTCTCATTAAAAATAATACTCTTCTTTGCCCATATTAACTCAATATCTAATATTCTTTTTTTTTTTATTTCACCACCACAACTCAAGAATTGATAAATATGATTCAAATCTGAGACTTCATAGTTGTCAAACAAATTTCTTTTCTGCTGAACTAGGAAAACATCACTCTAAACATTCTCTTTTTTAACTGAGCCATACACATGTCAAATGATATAGAAATTATTAGATTGGTGCAACATATTTTATGTTGAAGATTAACCATGGAGACTGTTAGATCTCCGCTTCAATCGATTAATGACCTTGATCTAGTAATGCCGCATCTGATATTCTCCGAGTGGACCCTAATTCACTAAATATATTGTGGAGCGAGAGAATATAAGTAATGTGGTGAGGAATAAAATGCTTTCCTTGAAGTTAGTCTTCCAGTATGTGCTAGCGCAAGAGCTAAGCAGAATTTTAAAAACTTCCATGTGTGATGCACTCATCAAAGTGGAATTTTTTCATACTCACCATCTATAGCCTATGAGTGGTTTCTAGCTTCTTAATTTTTGAGTTTTTTTCTTGTAAAAAATTTGTCCCCCTCCCTCCGCTTATTTTGAACCCCTAAACTCACAATGTTCCAAGCATTGAGAGGTAGCCAATCGCATTGCAGAGAAATTATTGGGTTTAGTGTATGCAGTGTTTAGAGCCCAATCATCATGTGTCATGTATGTACTCCACACAATAGTTCCTTGTGATTGGGCGCCAAAAGATTTGGTGCCCCTAACCCTAATAAAATTTCCCAAATATTGCATGAGATTTTGAGAATTTGATTGCATAGCTATTTTTTAGGTCAACATAATATCTCTCATATTACACATAATAATGTATCCATTTCTAAATTAGTGATAAGTAGACTTTAAGTATAATAGTTTGTTTTAGTTCCTCTTTTAATTATTTATTATTATAAATAGGGAATACCTCCTTCAGTAGAACGGATCATTATAACAATCGTAAATACTTATGAAAATATAGTACCACTATGAAGACTTATCATGGTTTTATATCAAGAGGGGTTTTATTGTAAATAGATTTTATTGCAACATATAATTTTATTTTATTTAGGCATTTCACTCGAATAGAATTTCATCAGAGAAATATTGTGATTATATTAATGGAGATAGAGACGTTTGAGGTTGAAGTTGATGTCTTCAAACTTTTTTACTCACAATCAGATCACAAGATAGCTATCATTAAGATCTGCTTCGCCACCATCAATAAAGTTGTGCTATTTCTAACGGATTTTTTCCAAGACTTAAAAGTTCTTCTCTTTGCTTGCACAGAAGTATTGTTGGAATTGCTCTTCAAAAGATTTTAAATTATCCAAACATATATTTCTAATCTCTAAAGTAGGTTAATGAGCAAGAAGAGTGATTAGTAAAGAGAGAAAATATATAATTGAGTGTTCCGAAAAATACAGTGTTGATATCGTCATCGGAGATGATGCCTTCTATTTGTCTAGAAAAGATGGGTCTCAAATAAAGGTATAATTTTTTTTGAAGAATATCATTTAGAAGTCACCACATTTCGGATCGAAACACTTAGCAAACCTTCCCAAGTGATCTCATGTTTAGAGAGTTTAGAGAATTTTGCATCCAAGGATCCATTAATTTACAAAGTTTCTCACAATAATTTACAAAGTTTCTCAAGGGCTAATGATTTTAGAAAACATGAAATTTAATTAGCTTCAAAATAAGAAGCACGTTAGACATATAATATTAAATATACTTTTATTTAATTAAATAATATACAAGATTAGATCTACTCGATTAACGTATGATCATACTTTTCCTAATGTTTTTAGCATGTCTATCTGATTTATATACAATTATAATGATTGTAGTTGAAAGTAACTATTCATATTTGTGATTATCAAAAAAAAAAAAAAAATCATATTTGTAGATAATTATATCATAATGCAAAGCAAATTCTTTAGGTTTAGTTTCAAGAACCTAAATGCAAAACAAATCACACTTGATAATATTATTCAGTGTCAACTTTAAGGCCCTGTTTGACAATGAGCTAAAAATCATGGCTAAAATTAGCCATGACTAAAATCTTAAATTTATTTTAAAAAAACTTAAAAAAATTATTTTATGTCTCATTTCACACAAATTTCAACATTAAATAATCACTTTATTTCACATCCAACACAATTCTCAATAAATCAATCAACTTTATTTTACATTCTACATAATTTTTAATATAACCAATTTACTTTATTTCACATCATACACATTTTTCAAAAATGACTAAAAATTTTAACCAAATTTTCTTTTTTTTTTCTTATTACCAAACAGAGCCTAAACATCATTTTATCTTAATTAATTAATTTGGTTGATATGGCAAATGATTGAGATTTTTTTTTTGATGGCACATATGATCAAGGTTTTGAAAACCGAACCGACTTTAGAACCGGTAAACTGAAAGGTTTAAGGTTCAATGGTCGAACCGGGATCGAACCGGAATCGAACCGGGATGAAGTAAAAACTAAAAAAATAAATAAAATATAATATAAATATAGTTAAGATATATATTATTCATATATCAACACAACAATTAGACATAAAATGAATGTTTAATAATTGAATTTAACAAATAATATCTTATATCAATAACCCAAAAAATAATTTCAAGCAAATCGAAATAACAATAACCCAACAAAATATTCGCAAATCACAAATTGAGTATAATATTTAGTATATAATTAAAAAATCTGAATAAATAATAAGCTTTGTCAATATTAAAATACTAAATCATTTCACCATTTCATATCACTAAAATACTAAAATACTAAATCATTCCGAGAGGATGGGGGCTGGAGAGAAGAGTGCGAGGTAAGGGGAATCGCGAGTTCGTGACTGTCGCGTGAGTAGAGGCCGCAGAACGAAGGCTGAGTTAGGGACCTAGGGTTTAGGAAAGTTTTTTTTTTAATTTTGAACTCAACCGGTCTAACCGTACCGGTTCACCGGTTGACCGGTTGAACCGCGGTTTAGACCGGTTCTGGCCGATTTTAAGCAGATTCGGTTATAAAATTAAACCGGACCGGTTGGCTGACCGGTTCACAGTTCGACCGGTTGAACCGGCCGGTCCGGTCTGATTTTTAAAACCTTGCATATGATTGAGATTTTTACAACTTTTTAATGGAAGGGTACTCTGGAGTTACATATTCAATCTACAGTGATTGTTGTCAATATATTTAATATTTTAACTTGTTGAAGCTCCCCAACAAAAAATCAATTCATTTTTATGAATAATAAAACATGAAAATTAATTGAACTACCTCCTAGTTGTCCTTAGGTTACAAGTCAGTCCTCAAGGATTGAGACTTGAAGTATTATAAAAATTTTTAAAACAAAACAAGTAGCTAAATGCTTTATAGCTTTTTTTTTTATAATTGCTTTATAGCTGTCAAAAAAAAAAGGTGAATGCTTTACAGAAAAGAAGGATTCGGTTATTACCAATAAATCAAATTTCATGAATATTCACTATTAGGCTCCGTTTGACAAATAGCTAAAATAACTACTACTAAAATATAATTAATAATTTGAAAAGATTAATATAAAAAAAAAAATCATAATCTATACCATTAATTGGTGAGAACCTCCATTTATAAATCATAATTGAAGTTAAAAGCACAGTTTTAAATGATTATATGGAGCATCTAATAGTCATAGTTTGCCAATAATGTAAACAAACCCGAGATCCATTACATCAAAAATTTGATATCGTTGATCACCCTCATAGTTTTCATTTGAGGTTCAATATTTTTTTAATGTTATATATGTTACCTAGATGCTCTAATATTTATATATCATTTTTTAATAGCATCTTTTATAAATTTTTTTAATTTTAACTACACATTATCAAATTAAATAATTATATTTTAAAAAATATATGAGAAAATATTAAACCATATTTCATGAGAATATACATACCACTCTTAATTTTATTATTCTCTTTTTACATAGAAAATAAAGAAATTAAAAGTGATATATGTCACTTAATTTCTTATTTTCTATATTACTCATTTAACTTTCAGGTATATATATATATATACATATCATATTGTTTTGAAGAATAATTATAATTAATTCACAAATAAAAAATAAAAAATATAAACAACATACCTTTCTTTTTTGATAACGAGCAACTTTTGAAGTTAAATCAAATAGACCTTTTAAGAGATGACGGAAATAATTAATCAGCAAAATTTAAGACGACAAATATAATTTTTTTTTTTTTAAATAACATGACTAACCAGATCAACATTAGAGGTGACATATAATTAGAGGTGACATATAATTTCACATGAATTATTTTTTTTGATATCTTTTATTCTTATATTTTGACATGAACAGAACTTAGTTTTAACAGTTCCAAACTTCCAATACACTGAAAATTTTCTCAAAAAAGTTGAAATTATATCACACGCCCGAGCAGAAATAGAAAAAAAAAACATCAAATTAGTAAAGATGGCAGAATCATAGATCAAGAGCAATATTCTATGCACATGATATCATATATCCAACTTTAAATATACAAACAGACATATATATATATACTCTGTCTCTATTTCTTATTAAAATTAATAAATGATGAACAATTTACTGAAACTTTAGAAATATAACTTAAGGTTAATTTAGCTCATCCACTGACAAAGTTCTGTCTGACCAGTAAATAACTGAAGAGAAGATGTATGTTATTGCAAAGAACAACACAAAAGCTGATATGGTCATCAGCAAGTTGTGGTACTTCTTTATCCAATAAGAAACCTGCAAAAAGCAGAGCAAGATCTACCCATGCAATTTTTCCAACTTAATTGAAAGCAATATGCCTTCAATCTCTAGCAAAGAATCACTGTTTCAATGAATATGGACTAAACCGACCTCTATGTCAACTAAACTAACCATCATTCGGAGCATTTGAAAACGAATCAACACAGGCGACCTCGGCAGTTCGGAGCACCACAGTGGCAAATCAAGCCATCTCCTCGTAGCAATTTGCAACGGTAGTCATAAGCAAGTTCTTCACCAAAGGCGATCTATTTGAAAGAAAACTAAGATATTAGCACCAGCTTTATCTAGTAAAAGAAAAGACGGGAGAAGATTCATACATCACGATCTGCAAAGAGGCCAACGTGAGCAAGCTGACAATCCATGCTATCCACCAGAACCAGGTAACTTACAAGATTGGGTGCACAGCTGCAATTAATTTTAGAAAGAATTTTACATATTCAGCATTACACACTAGATACTAAACTTTATACCTAAAAAGAAGCCGCTTAAAACTTGAGATATTACATAAAGGTCACCCAAATCAAGATTTGTTAACAGATATGAAATGTTTTACGCCATATTTCACAATATCTCTAAAAAGTTCATCGGATTAGCAGATCTGTGCCATCGTCCAACCTATCTACAGTGCAAAAGCTTCGCAGCTAGGTGCACTCGTTTGCCACTTGCCGCTTGCCACACTTTCCATTGCCGTTCAATCTATGTTGTTTGCAATCTTGTAACATGAAGTATGCTGATGCTAGTGCTCGCAGCTCACCACACTTGGCCTCTCACAAACTCGCACCTCATAGTTTACATTAACAACTGTGGCTTATCTTGTGGTAACGTGTGATAGAACAACCGTACATCAACTACTTTACGTGTTGACTATGCAAAACTCCCTTAATTTTAGCAAGAAGAATCATACATCCATCAGTTAATGCAAAGCAACATTAGCTTGATTTCAAAATTGAAACAAGGACATCTGTGCAAATCACATCCTGTATACCTTAGTTGATTCAAAATTGAAACAACACCTGTGCAAATCATATCCTGTATTACCTGTGGTTGATAAACCTCGACACATTGCCATATTTGTTAGCATCAATCACGCAAAGAACAGGTTCTTCACTAAAACATCTCATTCTGTCAATATGCATATCAATGTCGTAAATGTAGCTGCACCCAGAGCTGCCGTACCTGAGATGTTTAAAGAGATTAAGAATCATGCAGAAGGGATGGCACACTTCATCATGGAACTGGGACCAAGGGCAGGGTTTAAAACCTTTCGTTCCTCTTGTCTGCCTCTGCATCAACAACAACTTCTCCTGTGTATTCACACACAAATGTGCCGCGTGATATGGCTTGCCCAGCCCGAACTGCCCATCCCTGTTCATGAACAAAAATTAGTTCAGAACAGAGTTTTTCTAGAAGATATTAAATTGTTTACCTTCTTTTCTGTTCTAAAAATTTCCAGCTTGACTTGAATACCTTTCTGTAGAACCCTGTTTTTACAAGTTATGTCACAGCTGCACATGGAGTTGCACTCGTAAACAAGGTACCCTTCCTGCACATACTATCAAATGTAAAATAACAACACAAGAATAAAAACAAACATATTTATTCTATTTGAAATCACCATTCACCAAGCATACGGATATCACATTAGTTAATGATCTACTTCAAAATTCCCCAAAAAAAAGGTTAAATGGTAGAACTCTGTTTGACAAGAGGTTAATCCCTCAAGATATTGGTCGAGAGTAACTTGGTAATCCAGTAGCAGTTGTAAACTAAATCAACAGCATATACAGCATTACAGAAAGGTGGAAGATGGATTTGATAAAAAACAAACTTATAAATAGTTAACTGGAGCCCATCATAGCATTAGCTTTCCATTTCGAATGTGATTCATTAATCATGCAAAGATGGTCTATTGCAAAAACTGCTTTGCAATTGACAAAATGACTTCTATGGCATTGCCAAGTTTCAAAACAATTGACAAAAGGAGTTCAGAAAACATCAGTCTAAGTATATGAAATAGCGATACCTTCAGCACAATTCTTCCTTGGTCATCATAAGGAAATCTTCCATGCATTGGTATACCATGAATATCAACAGCAGTATCATAATCATTATCAAAGAGGTAAACATGATCGCAATTTTCTGGATAACACGTTGGATGTGGGCAAGCACACCTTAGCTGTGTAATCTGAAGAAAAAAATCAAAAAGAAGGATGTCCTATTGCCTTCAACACATGCAGTGCAGCTTACTAACAAAAGTTTGAACATCAATTACCTTGGTATTAAGTCCGAGGGATGGATCTACCAATCTCTCAGTTATATAAGTAAATCCCTGCCAAGGCATAGGTAAACTAGGTTCTTGGCTTAAAGAAACATTGTTGAGTAAATACTTGAACTCATCATCTACCACACAAGCCACTGGAGTTGCCTCCTTCCCAAAGCTTATATCATTGCATATAACTATTGATTTTCGCCATGACTCCATATTGAACTGCTCTGGATTTAAGATATAGTGACTCTCAACCATCTTTTTGTTGACATCATTCCCGGTATCTATAATAGGACGTTCACTGGACATTGACGGAAGAGGAACTAATGGGGATAATGAAGAAGATTTTGTTTGACGGCTGCATCCTCTAGGACAGACAAACCCCTCTTGGTGCCAACTTACTTGCATATTCAGTTCACTACAGAGTTTGGCTGCTTTCAAATAAATATTCCCAGGCAGCGTTCCGTACTTGACTCCCAGAGCATCTTCAAGGCTTATACGGCAGCAAGAAGACCTGGCAACAGAAAGAATCTCGAGGTTATTTGGTCGCACTTTTGTTTTCTTTAACTTAGTAAACAGTGCCTCTGCTACAACGGAGCAGTCAGATTGTGATAGTCTACCAAACTCAGTTATCACAGATGGTGGACTGTGCAATTTCTGATTTACAAGGGACATTGAGATGGAACCCTGAACATCTTTTAGGGCATCAGGTGAAGAGTGCTTATTGAATGTGGAAGGTGATCCAAAGTTTTTCCAGAATCTGGAATGGCTAACACTGTCACGTTTAAGAAAATGATCTCGTCTTGTCAATAAAAAATGGACACCCTTGTCTTCCTGCATAGTCGAACTGCATTGATTAAGGTTAAGTAATTCAGTAGAATGGGATGAGCAAACATGCTGCCAAAGTTCCTCATGATTCACAAAAAGGCTGCCACAGGACATACACCTTAACGATACTGCACGCTCAAGAACTTGCACCCCATGATTTGCAATCACATGCGTCTCAAGTACTTTGTGATTAGCAAACAAGCCCATGCAGATTATGCAAGCATATCCTCTAAAAAACTGCCGAACTTCCTTTTTGTGAACTTCAATCCAATGTCTACAAAGCATATGATCAACAGAAAATTCCTGAGCACATATATTACATTTCAAGGGCATCTCCAAGTCCTGGTTCATGGTGGATACATAATTGATTTCTGTGGAGGAAGTTCGCTGATCGTTACTGTTATTAAGATCCCACAACCTCATAATTTTTGCTCGTTCACATGAAACCAACTTAAGTAAGTATTCTCCAACATTTAAATCTTTGGAGGCCTCTGCAATAATGCATGCCACATGCTCGCCACTTGAAACAAACTTTTGACGGGACAAACCAGTTTTCAAAAACCTATAAAGAAGCTCGCATGCCTGATGGAGATACAATTTTTCCTTTCTTGAGGAGCAGCTCTTCAGAAGACCGTTAAAAACATCTTTAGATATTATCCGACTCTTTCCGTTCCTTGCACGTTTAAGAAACTTGGGGATGTGTTTTTCACAGTATAAAGTGTGCCACCTTGCAAATTCTTGGCAGTCTCCAACATTTCTTTGACTGCAATGTCCAATGCACCGTGGAAAATTTGAATTAATGTCATTAAATGAAGTAGGAAATGCATTATGAAGCTCAGATTGTTTCATTATGCATCTTCTTTCATCCATTTTTTCTGAGATTAGAATGGGGTTCTCCTGGGTAGAATTTGCAGCTTCTCTCATTGAAGTTTCATCATGGTCGTTGCTAGCATTTGTGTTAGAAATACTCTCCAGGACTTCATCCTCCTGTTGCTTTCTTTTGGGCAAGTCAGTAGATGACATTAAGAGGAAGTCTGCTGTACGTGAGCTTTGACTTCCTTGAAACAGATGTTTCTTGCAGAATGAAGAGCCATATCTAGCTCGATGTTTACATTTGTTGCCATGAGTGGTGGTGCCCTGGCACATTGGAGCTTCAACAAGTGGAGTGCAATTGAAAAATTGAGCATCCTTCCTGACTAAATGGTTGTTCAAGTGAACGCAGCAGTATATATCTCCTTCATTAGCCCACCTTCCACACTGCCTTCCCTTTGTTTCTACAAAGGCCAAACACTGACGATACTTTTTTGAGATGCTCGACAGATCTGGAAGATACTTTTGCGACGTGTTCGACAGATCCGGAGCAAGTAGAATGGGTTCCTTGCTGCTCTGAACTTTATTATGAGTAAGGTCTGTATCTTCACCTTCTTGTGTACTGTCTTTCAATCTGTCGGCCAATGAGCTAGAGCCTGTTGGTACACCCACTCTAGGAAGTGCAACCATTTTATGAGCCTCACAATATGACGCCAATTCGGAAAGACCTTGAGAATTACTGTTAAGTTCAGAATCAGTAATCCTGCTCTTTGTTGGGGAAGACAATAGATGGTCAGAAACTTCAATATGCGAAACAGAATTTTCAAGAGGGTTAACATCAAGCTTCAAACGTTTTCGACAAGCTTTAGGTTCCCCATCCTCAAAGATGTCAGAGTTATTTTGTTCTACCCTTTTGAAACTTGATGGCGAATTTGAAATTAAAAAACAGTCCATTGCTTCTTGTTTCCATGTTTTCCATTTAGGTCTTAACTCAGGCTGTACAGGTGCATTCCAAAGTTCATCAACCTTACTCCATAGAACAGATTCCATTAATTCCTGGTTCAGGTACGGAGGAAAGAATAAAAATAAAAACCACACATGCTTGTTAAGATGTACCAAAAGAAAGAACACTTAAATGATGAAATTAATAGCAAAAAAGAAAAAGAATAACCACAGAGTAGACTGGGGAATTAAAAATTATGTCACGGATCTGATTTTGACATGTTCTGATAACAAGCAAAACTTTTACTGTCATTCAGTGCCAATTAACACTCAATACAAGCTCTTTGGCCATACATGTGATCCAACCCTAGAGAACCAAAAGGTGACAGACCATTAAAAACCACAAATAATAATACAAAACCTCAACTAGCACATGCATCATCATCAAATCTTAAAAACAATGGCTATAATAAGGTGATATAGTACAGCTTTCTTAGGGAAGAATTTGCATTTCAATGCAATTGCAATTGCAATTTACAAGTGCAGTCCTAAAAATTTCTTTGCGACTTATTTCTTCTTAGGTAATCCCAACTGATGGCTATGTAATATCTAACTTACGAGTAAAGCATGACATTTATTTTAAAATATCAAACTCTAAGTCAAACCCTGCCTGACTCCCAATTCATCAATCATCATCATGTGATGTGAACCGTGTCTGATTACTGATTCCTTTTAATGCCCACAGTTTGAGAAGCACTTGTACGAATTTATCATCAAAGCTTTAAAAGCTAGCCTCACCCTCTCAAAGAAGCACATCAGACCAAAGCATTACCAACCAAATTTTAATGCAAAAGAAGGACAAACTTTCCGTTTCATCAGTACCAGAGAACAGATTTTTAAATTCACCTAGCATATGAGAAAATGTTAGTTCTGAAATCAAAATTTTGGTTTCCATGTAGCTTAATAGGAACGCACAAGTGCATAGGAATTACATCAGCCTCCAAAATTGAGAATTCTAAGGAGGCTTGATGTATGCAACCTGAACCTGCAACGCAGAGAAGCAGTTTCTAGAGTTGCAAACCATTACCTTTATAAATGGATCTAAACATTAACCTCCACTCCATGTTTCATAAGAGGGAGAAATTACAACAATGACATCATTAAGAATGGAGAACAATAACAATCCTATCATTAATGTGAAGATATGCTCAAGGACAAGCTCATATTCGAAACAAGACAATGCATTGATTTAATTAGATTATTTATATGTATTATTCCCAAATCAACATAACTACTTATGCTTATGTTTAAACATATTCCGTTATATATGAGCTGTCTGAAGAGTGTTCTGCAGGTTCTCGCCCACATCCTATTAGTGACAATGTGCCCAAGGCAAGCTGACTGTTTCAGGCAACCACTTTTTGGGGAATAAAATGTGACAACATGGATGAAAATACATGCAATAAGATATGATAATACAACAATTTAGGAAAGATCATTTCTCTGATCAATGGATACTCATCATATAAACTTTGGAATAGAACCATATGCTCACAAGCTTGGGTCCCTGTAGGAAGAAATAAAGTAAAATTCATTATCACCACCGTCACCATCACCATCATCATTGTGATCATAATAAACAATAACCATATTCAAACTGTTTTGTTATACTTTCTTTTTCCTGGTGAACAACTATATGGTTATACCTTGAGGACTAAAAACATTAATACTAGACTCCACTTCATCCATGATCATGTTGAGAATGAAGACATAGCACTGACTTTACAAATACAAAAAGACAGATTGTTGACAACTTTGAAAAACCTTTAGCCAAGGATAGATTCACCTTACTTAGGAGAGAACTTGGGATGTTAGACCCAAATACATAATACTATATTCTTAGATTGATTGACCATGGCTCTATGTCTACTGCTCGAATGATAATAACTATATTGTTAGCAAGAAGATCAAAATAATGGAAGGAAGAAAATTAGTACTAGAACGTTTGCTTATCAAAATAGATGACTAAAAACTACGAACGAACCATCCGTTTATCAGAACAAACGACAAAGAATTGCGATTGGACCGTTCGATTATGTGATCGAACGAATAGGTTGGAAAGAATGGATGACAGAGAAATCATACCGAACCGTTCATTCTATCAAATGGAATATCCAATGCGGCGAACCGATGAATCTGAAAATAGATCCATTTAGTCTATCTTTACCTTAAATGGATTCCCATTGAAATAGAAGGCAGCGAGAGATGAAAGAAAATAACACCAAAGGGTTCCGAATCTCAGCTTTTCCATCAAAATCAAACCTAAGTCATCAAAAACTACCAGATCTGACTTCACTGCGAGTGATCTTTGCATTCTTTGATTCTTCCTATTTCATTTTTGTTCCAAAATCATGTTTCTCTATCCAGACCTTTCACCATGAGTTTCCTCTAAAAAAAAAAAGTCTTTTCATAATAAGGGGTGAAAGCTCAAGATTTCCCAACAATAACAGTGAGACAAATTTGCACAGTTAACTTTGATACAACAAAGTTCAGCTTACTAAAGAGTGCACTAGGGTATGAACAAATTTGCCACTTAAATTGTCATATCTCTAAGTACCTTAGCCTTGAACATCGTACTGATGACCTAGAGATCGTCTTTCAAAAGTCGAAACTTGATTTCTATGTCAGATTCCATATGGACTTGGCAAGTGAAATGGTGTATCTATTTTATGTGAACCTCGTTATCAATGAGAGCTTTACGTAAGTTGAATCTTTCAAGCTTGTAAAAATCACTGCAAATGACCTAGTCAAGTTCCTCCAACTATCTAAAGATGGTGCGATATTCATACTTTCATTACTTTTACTAGACACCAATCAATGCAATCATCTCACATTCTAGCGGTATTCACCACTCCAATCTCACCAAGTTCTTATGCTAGAATGCGTATCTAGCGTAACATGTTTTGAGATCATCCTTCATTCCCAAAGGAGGGGAAAAGGATAAAATCATTAACATTCTCTTGCTAGCCATTTTCTATGTTAGAATTTAAACATTTTTGAATTCTGCTAGAGCAATCTTATTTAGAACTATGAATGCTATGACTAAACTATGGGAAAGAAACTACCGTAAGAAACATAATTTTTTATATAAACACATCATAGCATACATTTTGAAAAAGAAGTACAAATCTCATTCCAAGAAGATGTATGACCCACTTTCTTGCTCATGATATCAAAAAAATTAGCTATACTTGAAAATCGAAGTGATGATGCTGGTAACGCACAAGTCCAAGAAGAGACCTGAGATCCCATACATGGTTCTCAACCTCCACTCCAACCTCTAGTTGATCCTCATAAACTCCAACCATCTCAAGCTACTATCCTTGACGAGTAATTTAACAAAATCTTCAATGATTTTGAGACTTGATTCTTTGAGATATGTGAGACTTGTGAAAACTACATGTGTAATTTGTCTACTCAATTTGGCACAAATCATATTGCCTACCTAAGTCAATTTAAGGATATAAATCACAATCTAGCCGAATTAAGGGCTACCTAAGAAAGAATGGAATAAAGGCAATATAGCATAGAGGAGTGGCAGCGCCGCTAGGACGAACGTTGGATCCAATTCTTTTCATCATATGGCAGCTCAAGCAGTGGTGGTGCAGAAGGTGGCCCAAGTAGACCCCATTGACCATCTTACAGGATTTATGCTCTTATCAATTTTGATGATGCCAAAAGGAAGAGGATAGTTTTAATGAGGGAAAATTTTCTTGATAATATTTGATTTCACTTAGGAGGATTTTCTTTTGCAAGTAATCGAGTACTACTCGCATTAACAAAGTCTAACATCGATGGGCACGATCATTTTCTCTTTTACCTCTATGTTGTCATCATGCTTTGAAATACTTGTTCAAATTAACATTGTTCTCTTACACCTAGAACTATATGACACTCTCATTTATGTACCCTCTTACCTCATTTAGTTCACACCTTTTTTGAGGTCCAACACAAATTTTAATATTAAAAATTAATTTTATTTCACATCCAATACAAATTTTAATATTAAAATTAACTTTATTTCACATCTTACACACCTCTCAATATTAAAATATTTTTTTTCCTATTAAATCTATAAAATAATTTTTTTTTTCTCTTGTTTAAAAATCAACCCTCTATCCAAACGAGGCCTCTAAAGTTTAGATCTATCTGATTGGTAGACTCTTAATTATGTTCTCGCTGAAGTTTAGAACCGCATGACTCCTTTGTTGATAAATATGGCAATGTGTTTCTAAATATGCTCTTTTTTTTGCCACAAAAAATGTATCATTATCATGATCAATATTTTGATGCACCATTGAGGGGGAGGAAGTAGCTTCTTCACCCCCACATTACTTATTAAATTGTCATCATCAAAAAGAGGAAATTGCTAGCCCCAAGAGCTTTGAGGCGTTTGATGACAAGAAACCAATAAACTAGTGTTACTAATCTTGTTATGGAATGTGAGACAAGTCAAATAGGAATGCATTAAGATCAAGGAAGATGATCATGAAAGACTTGAAGATGACTGAAACCCAAGGGGGACATGAAGATGATGGCAAGAACAGAATGTTAAGGATCTAAGGGTTAGATGTAAAAATAGATATAGTAAAGTTCTTGGCTTTAGAACCTGAACATGATAGACCGTTCAATCTTATAAACAGACGGTCTGATCAATTTGCAAGTAGATTAGAAGGTTTGTTTCACCATACCGAAATGCAATAAAATTGTACCAAACAGTCTAGTAAATTACCAGATGGTCTGGTCAGGTCAGTGTCTGACTAGACGGTTTGCTACAACAATTAGATGACAATAACATTCAAACGACATTCGGTCAGACAGTCCAATCATTATATGAAAAACACAACAATTGGTTTTCAGACATTGGATAGTCCGATAGTGTGCTCAGACAGTCCGATGCACTTTGAAATTAAACGTTGTAATTTCCTTTTTCAACAAAGCTCTTCCAAACAAGATCAAACAGTCATTAGCTTTGGACTAGAGCATTAAATAAATATAAATAACTCTCTTTTGCAAAACGACAAAGTGAGATCCCTTGTTCCTCCACTTGAACATCAAAACGACAATTTTTCTAGCGCTCAACTCAACACCAATCTTAACAAGCTCACATATTTCTTGAAATTAGAATTTCTTTGAAGCCAAAGATTTTGCTATTCTATTTATAGAATTCATTGTATTTTTCTCTCCTTTCTAAGAAAGACAATATTGTAATTCATGTTTATTTCTTTTCTTTCACTAAAATCAAAAGGTTAGTCTTAGGAGGAGCCTAATCCTAGCCATATAGGATTGATTGAGGGTTGCTCTCGCCCTCTACATGGAGAGATTAGATTGTTAAAGTTTCTCCATTCGTATTAGTTGTTTTTATTTCTGTGATTGTTATTTAGGCATGTTATCTAGTACTTCCTCGTTTGTGTGAAAAATTTATTACATTATGTATTTTTTTTATTAAGTCAGCTTATATGGAGGTCTATATAAACGCCTCCATGTTATTCTTATTTTTCTAATGCTGAATGAATTTGACTTGTGTTTCCCTTGGAATTATCTGATTCTGGAATGAATCGATATCTTGGATAGGGAAGGGCTTGGGCCTTGTGTGAGAATCCCTAAACTCCACCCGCTCTAGCTCCTCCCCCTGGGTTCGATTCCATTCATCCTACATCCCTCAGCATTCACCTCACCTCGTTCTCGTTCACCCCGCCTGCTAATTTGCGTTCTTGGATTCAGCTCGCCGACTCCAGTTCGACGTGATTGTGATGTCCCGTATCTACATCACTGACGACGCTCCCGACTACGTTGACCGAATACACAGCTCCGCTCGACACTGTCGTGCGCCTCCAGTCGGGCACCCTGCGCGCTGTCCCTAGCTCCCCCACTCCCGCGCGCCCCTGCACGCACGCCCACGCCCGCGCGCATGCCGATGCTCGCGCGTCNTGTTCTGATTTATTGAAAACCGAATTGCGCCCTAATCTGAATTGGTAATTTTTCAATTACCTTTGATCTAATTTATTTAAAATTTTGAAAAAAATCAGTTTGCGGGTTTAATTAATTTCTCAGTCATTACAAAATTATTCTCTGATATTTTAGCATTAGTTTGTGAATAATCTGCTTTACAAAAATTGTCGATCTCTAAACTGCATCGTCATTCATCTGTCCCGCATCAATTAGCAACCGTTTGAAAATATAACATATTGAAAGAAATGCTAACATGATCTAGGTATTAAAAATGGAAATCAAAAGATGCACAATTTTTTTTTATTTAACCCTGGATACCAAAATTTCCCCTCTAACTGAAGGCACTAGAAAAGAACCATTAACCCCCCATGAAATCATGTGCAGTGATAATAATAATTCCAAATTGAGATGGGTATACTATTATAATGGGAATTGAAGATAAATGGATAAATTAGTGAGAGATTTGGAGTGACAGAGAACAAGGTTGTAGAAGGCACTAATGCCAACTTCAATGATGTGATTGAGCGTGGTGAAAGTAGAAATACAGTAAGAATAAAATTTTCTAGTGGGACGAGTAATATTATTACTGAATAATATTGTGAAAAACATTAAAGACACCTGCATTATGTGGAGTTGAATGTTGGATCATTAGAAATCATTAAAATCCAATTAAAAGTGTAGCTATAAATGGCAAGTTTAAATGATGATGAAACTAGAAAGTATAGATAAAGATTTAGGAAAAGCATGGGAACTTGGTCAATAGAAATGAAAATATTTGAAATTAGATTTGCCGTTATTTGATGTGTACAATGGAGCATTAAAACCATGAAGGCAAGGACATAGAAGTAATATGAAAAACATTATGAAAAAGAGGCAAGGCAAATGCTTACTTCTCTGGGAGTTTGGGAAAAAAGTTGGATAAAATAAATTAAGCGCTGCATGCAACAATAAATACGTGGAGAAAAAGATTTATAAAGCTAATAAATGTTGTTATGGCGATAAAGATTATGTTGTACAATGTTGTTAACAATAATATAGCAGACATTAATTTTAGAATACTCTGAACATTCTGTTGCAATTTATTCATGTTATATTGATAAATCTAACTAAAGCAAACTATTCAAAGCTAAAAAAATATATTGATTGATAGGACTCTTAGCTACTTCCTTAGAGCTAAGAATATGACTTTATATGCTTTATCTGGCAACCGTAATCTAGAAATGTTGTTTTATCAGGAGATTGGCTGCTTGAAGCAGCATAGACAGGCTAATTTTTTCATGTTCAGCTACATAGGAAAAGTCACAACAGTGTTGTCTATTTGAGAGGCCTGGTTGAGATGCAAACACGGGGAACAAAAACAGTGTATAAAATTCTTTCAAACAAAACCTGATCACAGGCTTCACTGATGAAAGAATGGGAGAAGTGTAGATATCCTATTTTCAATAAAGAAGGTGCTTCAAAGGAAGTTGATTACTTTCAGAAAGTACCTGTATGTGACTTTGATAAGGTGAATGAAAGCTATGTTAGAAGTGAGAGCTTGAAAAGACTTGCTTCTGATCTTTGGAGGCCTTCAGAAAAACTTTCATCAGAAAAGAATGCTGCTGTCAAGTCATGGTCAACATGCACATATGCCCAGTCTTGGAAAGGAGAGAGAACCAGGTAATGAGAGATAAAAGAATCAATGGCATAGAGGAATCAAGAAGAAAAACTGGGACTCAAACCCTTTAGTTGATGGCCAACTGAGCATCAAACCCTTGGGAAGCCAAGATTGAACACCTCTCCCATGACTCATCCGGCTTCGATCCCTCCGGCTCCAGGAATTGCTGCTAATTCTGCCCTCTTCTTCTATCGCTTCAACATGTTTTCTATTGCAAAGTAAAATGTTCTTTCAAAAGAAAACCTGATCACAGGCTTCACTGACAAAAGAATGGGATAAGTGCAAATATGCTATTTTCAATAAAGAAGGTGCTTCAATGGAAGTTGATTGTTCTCAGAAAGTACCTGCATGTGACTTTTATAAGGTGAATGAAAGCTATGTTGAAAGTGAGAGCTTGAGAGTACTTGCTCCTGATCTTTGGAGGCCTTCAAAAAAACTTTCATCAGAAAAGAATGCTGCTGGCAAGTCATGGACAACATGCACATATGCCCAGTCTTGGAAAGGAGAGAGAGAACCAGGTAATGAGCATGAAGGGAATGCTAGCACTATGCGAGTTGATCCACATAGCTCAAAAAGTTGCAATATTCTATCAACTAGTTCTGCAATAGTAGAAGCTGCTATTCCAAAAGAGGGAGCGTGCATAGATGGTGCAGAACATCTTGAGAACAAAGAGTTGCATTTCTTCTCTGATTTTCAGAATGTTAAAAGTGAGGGATGTGCAGAAAGGCAGATAGGAAGACAAAAATCAAAAGATGCCATATGCAAAAACTAGCAATTATGTGCAGACTTTGGTAGATGTTAAGGGATATGAATTTAAAACTAATGGAAGTATGGCCGCATTATCTAGTGACAATGCCTCAAATGGTTATGGAGAAGACTGTGAGCCTCAAGGAAATGAATATTATCCTGGATTTGATCCCAACAAAACCAAATTACCAACTAAGGAAAACATGGCTGAATTAGGAGAAAGAAATTGACGAAAATGAGCAAGATATTCATCTATCTAAAGCTGTACGAATGCAAAAAGAAAACTGAATTTAAAATTCCATACATAGGATTTCTGCTACATATGCAATTGATTAAGGACAATTTAGAAGAAGAGATTAAATGTAGTTCTGTAAGAAAACCAAGAGAAAATAAACCCAATTGATAGATGCTTGGATGTCCAGTGTAGTAAATAGAATAAAGAAGGATAAAAGAAACAATGACATACAGGAATCAAAAAGAAAAACTGGGATTCAAACCCTTCAGTTAATGGCCAACTGAGCATCAAACCCTTGGGAAGCCAGGATTGAACTCCTCTCCCATGACTCATCCGGCTTCAGTCCCTCCGGCTCCAGGAATTGCTGCTAATTCTGCCCTCTGCTATCGCTACAACGTGTTTTCTATTGCAAAGTAAAATGTTCTTCGCGTACACATTAATCCTCACTATAATTTCACTCATCATACCATAAAAAGGAACAAGATAAGAAAGATCTCTGATAGAAATAAACAAAAGGGGCAATAAATGGTGAGCTACAATAAATCGCAATCGAGTGCTAAATATGGTGTCAAGGTCGAGTGTGCTGGTATCTAAGATACCTTGCATCAGTACTTCCCCTCTAAGAATTCGACTCTGTCGAGTGTTGCTCTAGGTAGACCTGTAAAAACTCTGGGTATAGCCTCTGTAGGTCCTGAAATGAAAACTATGTATCATCAGACGAAGTCAACTAAGGCAATATGTACATGCAAGTCTCATTTAGGGGTCAAATGCAAACTCGACACAAACAAAGCTAAAATTATTCAAGACAAATTTACCAAAAAAACACCCCTTAAAAAGACCTAAGTTTCTACTATGGAGAGTATCAGGAGGCAACTCGAGGAGTTTCATCACAACCTCAATGCTCTCCAATCATACAATGTCGCACTGAAATAGCCCATTCTCATATATGTGTATGAGAATTGCGACAAGGGTGTCATGCCATCCAACAGTCGCTCGTGGAGTTGTGGGTGCACTACCTTCAACATCATTGCCTTAGGAGTCTTAATATGTCCAATCCATAGGGTGGATTGGCATAGTATTAAACTATGAAAAGATTATGTCAATGGCAAGGTGTCTCTACTTATCAAATGTGTAGAAGTCGAAAGTACACTTAGCATAGTCTCACCTCTCACCTACTAAGATCATCAAAACGAGCATCCTCACCTCTCACCTCACCGAACATGCACTAGACTTTGAAATTGACGTGAACAATCTTAGGACTAATGACCTCAATTGTGACCTCGTCTCTCTCATGAGTGCTCTCGAATGTGAAGGTGTATCTACTACACGTGATCATGAAGGAAGATCAACCGACAGTGTTGGTATTCTTGCACTCAACTTGTGATGGGACTTGAGCATAGAGTCTACCTTAGCACATATGTCCAAAAGAAGAGTACCAGGTTCTTATTCTTCTTTTGTCAAACACCTACTCACATGAGATTGTGTCATGACCAAACGCTTCTAGGAGACAAGTATGCATTCAAATATTTTATGTGAAAATGGTCATTCCAAGATGGACCTATGCACGTGAACTAAAGGCACGGTGATAAGCGTACTCATGAGGTGGAAAACAATCTCAAGAGGTGGAAAACGATCCCACGAGGTGGTGGAAATCTCATATTCGTAGCTTTGCCTATATGTCATGAAGTATAAAATGGAAAGAAAACTACATGAACTATGACTATATGGAATGCTATAATGCGATGATTGCTATGGAATAAAGAAAATTTCACATTGCTGAAATTTAAATTTCCTGAGAAAAGGATCAATCGTAATTTACAAACTATAGTAAAACTTGCTCTGGTATCAATTCGATATAAGTATAACTTAGATAATTAGGTCCGACTAAGACTCGAGCTAAATAGAATGCAAACTGACAAACTCAAACTCTAAATATGTGTAGCTATGCGATAACTGACAATTTGAAATGCAAATGGGGAATCATGTAAAGTTCAAACGAATGTCGCTATATGCTTTAATACTAGGCCTAATGTAGGTATGAGTTGGTAGCTAGATCTGCATATGACTTGAACCAAACTAAATGCAATGTGACGAACCCAAATTCTAAATGTATGTGAATATGCGATGGGTGACAATATAACATGTAAATGGGAAAACACGTATGTAAAATTTCAAATAAATGCAATTACATGCTATGTAAATATGATGTGGCTCGAGGTTTAGATCATAATAAATTGAAAGGTAAATTGCAAGTAGGTCCCTGTTGTTTGATCGTATGTGCAAGTAGATCCAATTTTTTGAAAATTGCTCAAATTGGTCCATTAGTTTTAGGTAATATGCAACTAGGTCCAAAATTTATTTTTGACAGTAAAAAAATGTATGAAATGACATTTTTACCCTTAAAATTTTCTCTCTTCTCTCTCTCTGTCTCTCTCTCTCTCTCTCTCTCTCTCTCTCTCTCTTTTGAGGAGTAAGGCAGCGGCAATGGGGGAAATGGGCGGCCGAGTTCTCTTAACAAGATTATCGGCTTCAGGAGATTCAACAGAAGCAGCCTCTAAACACCGGCCATCACCAACAACGGCACCGAGCACGGAACCCATGTTACTAGCATCACCGCCAGCGGATTCGTCGACGGCGCTGAAGTTCTCGGCAACGCTAAGGGCATCGCCGCCGGAATGGCGCCCAAAGCTCACCTCGCAATCTACCAAGTTTGCTCTAATGACGACTGTGCTGATAGGGACGTTCTCGCCGGCATTGATCAAGCCATATATGATGGGGTTGACTTGCTCTCTATCTCAATTGGCTCTGTGGGTAATGGCTTCTCCCTTGCTTCCCCCCAACTTTTTTATGAAGGAAGAGAGAGAGAGAAGAGAGAGAAGAAAGAAAATTTTAAGGATAAAAATGTTATTTCATATATTTTTTTACTGTAAAAAATAAATTTTGGACCTAGTTGCATATTTTCTAAAACTAATGGACCAATTTGAGCAATTTTCAAAAAATTGGACCTACTTGCACATACGATCAAACAACAGGGACCTACTTGCAATTTGCCCTAAATTGAATGCAGGAAAAAGTTTCCAAACCAAAGACTCAAGGATAAAAATTTCAAACATAAATACAGAAAGTAACAAGGGTTCCAATACATAATATAATTGCTGGAATTCCACGTTTGCACTGTCGATTGCAATCAAAAGTATCTAACGCAAAAAATCTAAACATTGAGATACGACTTCATACAACTATAGGAAGGAAAATGATCCCCAAACTTAAGAACTAAACCAGATCACAGTCGTCAATACGAAATCCACAAAATCTGGAATTCAATTCAACAATAGAAGAGTAAACACAACAACAAGTTAGCAAGAAGAAACATGAATCATTAAAAACGCTGACACAACCATCCAACTTGAATACCAGTAGATCTTCACATATTGATGCAAGATGAAAATGCAAGTGATATTTTTATTTAATATCAACAAAACTAAATAGTAAATTATCTCAATTAAGCTTAAAATATTTTCTAAAAAATAATTTTTTGATGAATAAGATTTTAAATCGCGCTAATTGAATTATTTTAAAATTAAAATTAAAGTAGATCACCTGATGAATAAGGATTTATCACATTAGATTAGGGCGTCGATTTTAATTCAATAAATCAAATTTGAGGTCTAGAAATTAGGATAAATATCTTGTAATATTTAACAGTAATTTTTTTTCAAATTTAAGTCTATGATCACACAAGTAAACCTAAACTAAATAATCAGAATCACGCAACATAATGTCAACTGAGTTAAGAATCAGTTAACAAATTTTTGTTTGAGTAATTTTAATTCTTAAACCGAGAAATTTGAGCACCTGCATATAATATTTCAATAGTTGAGACAACCTGAGCCTTTTCTTTTAAAAATGAGTCAAGGGCATGGCTTTGTCACTCGATGCGAGAGCAGCGATGTGGGCAGGTATGTAAACAAGCGAGAAGGCGGGCGCGGGGCGGCAGGTGTGCGGCGTGGGAAAGCGGACTAAGGGAGGTCACATGAGCGTGCTACTGCAAGGAGCGGTTGTGTGGGCACGCCGTTGCTAGGTGTAGGTAGCTTGCAGGCGTGTAGGGGAGATTCGAAGGGAAACACTGAGATCTGGTGTAACGGTGTGCGGATGAGTTGAGCGTGTTGGTTGTGAGAAGGTAGAGAGTGGCAATTTAAAGTTCGACAACGAATTAAAAAGAATTTTTTATCGTATTTATGTCTCTGCTATGCTCGAGCTATATGATATACTAACCTGCCAAATTCGGGGATAGTTGCCAAGATGTGTAAAAATTTGCCAAATTCGAGAATAATTTTATATGTGACACTCCTCCATTTGCAGAGTATAGGAGTTGCCAAAAATCCTATGTACATGTAATAATGAAAAGAGACAGTTGAAGCACAATCCAAAAAATCAAAGCCCAAAAAATAAAATGTATAAAAAATAAAAATGTTTACAGCGTATTATTATTGCGTGTTTATGTGATATGAGCATTTATGTTTATGACCATTAATTGTTATGATTATAGGATATCATTGTTGTTAAGAAAAAAATAATGTATGTCTGCTGCAAATGTTTTTATTTAGCAAGTTAGTGCTTTTTGTCTACTCAGTCTTGGGGTCGATGGATTGATGCCTTTATTAGCAGGTACTGATGGAGAAAGGGACACACGAGAAAATAACGAGCACTAAATCAAGGAAAATTATATTTCAATTTGACTTTTTCTTGTTATATAAAACCAGATGTATGAATTAAACTGATATTATGGTTTGTAAATAAGTAAACTTGTATTTTAATGTGTTCCTATAGTTTAGTTTGTTATTTAAATTATATTATATTCCATTGCAAGTGTTAAATTATTCTGTAATGTTAAAATTATTTGATTCAATGTATAATTTTTCCTATGAATTAAGTTTGTTATCGTGGTATCCCGAAAGGGGGATGTCACAAGAGGAATCAAGAAGGAAAATAGTAATTCAAACCCTTCCATTAATGGCCAACTGTGCATCAAACCATAGGGAGGTCATGATCGATCCCCTCTCCCATGACTCAACTAGATACAGTCCCTCTAACTCCAAGAATTGTTGTTGATTCCATCAATCAAATGGTGGTTACTTGTTCTCGATATATTTAAGAAGACTTGTCTTCCAAAAACCTACATTATCTCCTTTTTATAGTTGAATGACTGCTAGATTAAAATACCTAGAATGCTCCCAACCATTTGATCAAAACAGCCAACATGAGAAGCGCAAGTACTCACACTATATAAATCTGATGTAGAGTGGATGGAAAACACCATTGGAATGTCGAGAATTAAAAACTAGCATGTATGAATTACTTGGGCATTTCATCAAACACTTAACATGTTGCTAAAAATAAATCATGAATAAAGAATATTCAAACTCCCAAATCAAGATAATGTCAACCCATAAGAATATCGATCATTATTCCAATAAGAATCAATTTAATATCATCCAAAATTAAGAGTAACAAGGATAAATTTAGTTTAGCATGCAAGCTGAGTAAAATACAAGCAATTTCAGAGGAATAAGATAGGAGTTTTAAGCAACTACAAGAAAACAAAATGAATAAACTATAAGGTAAGTTGATGAGGGAAAATAGCTATAGGTACCAAAGGAATAAGATAACTCGACAACCCATCACAGATTGGTGCGCAGAGGAGTCGGTGTCGCACCAAACTCCGAGATCAACTTTTTATTGATCCATACTCCACATGACGGTGAGCACATGGTACGACAGTGACCATGATGATAGCAACGTCGATCGGTGACGGCGGCACGGTAGAGAAGCGGCAACACCACCATTTAATCCCCTCACGAGTTCTACTCTATGTGCGGCGGCGACCGTCAGCGGGATAGGCTGCTGGTGGTGGCAGCAGGCAAGGGGTAGAGGCCTTCAACTTCTTTTGATTCTCCTCTCTATTCCACTCAAGTTGTGCTAGAGTTTAATGAAATTGTTGGCCATTTTGCAATATAGTACCCAACTCTTCAATCAATTTAATTAGCCCTGATTTTGCTCCCATTTCCATTAAGTCCTATAAGTTTTCAATCTCCTTTCATTTTGGTCTACTATTTTATCCAAGTTGCAGGTTCAGTCCAATACAACAAGTGGGTAGTAGCCTCGATGCTCTCCTACATGAAAGAATCATGACCATGATCATTCTGTAGACATTTCCACATTTAGGTGCATCAGCAATTAGTTATCTATTAGGAAAGGCTAAATGATTGTTCTATAAAAATAGAAGTTCGCATAACTGGTATATCTAATAGTTGGATGAATCAAAGTTGCCTGGAAAACAGCTTAAATGGCATGAGTCAGCTACTCTTTGGTACTTGGGTTCTCCCATTTCATACTTTGAAAAGCGGGAAATAATTTTAACCTAGCTTATGGCAGATTAAAGAAATTTGAACCGCCAAACAATTTTTTGCTTTTAAGCAATTTAAGTCAACAAGCTTGAGCTTTAAGCCACTTTACTCACTTAAATAACTTAACATTTTTCAAAACCTATGGATATAGCTCTAATTTACTGCATTAAGAAGCTTCCGGCCATTGGCTGAAAGAATATTAACATGCTTAGAGGCCATAGAAAACCCATGAAGCACATGGTGAAAACCGTAGCAATTGGCAACACTGCAAACTTTATCGTACTGAATATGGATTGGCCTTTGGCAGTCTGAGCCTCTAACATGATGGCAAGCAGAGAGCTTTCCATCTTACCCCCCTCCAAAACTCCTATGTATGCCAAGAAACAAGCAATGCAGGTTCACTTCTCGGTTCCCAGTAACAGAGAAGGAGAGTTTTCGCAAACCTCCACAACAAAAGTCCTTCATCGAAATATATAGTTATTTATGTATGAAAATAGGGAATGAACCGATAATATAAATCTTTCAGCCATTCACTTCAAGAAATACCTTTGGATATTTAAACAGTATTCAATTTCTGAGTGATGAAATAAACCAGATGCATCCACAAAAAAATGCAAAATCCCATATATGACACCATTTACAAGTTATGCCTGCAGTAATGTAATCAACAGGACAACATCTCACATATGGCATAGAGAGGGGGATCAACTTTCTTACCTAGGACTGCAATGTTCAGCGAAGAAGGTGTCCTTGCGCCGGTCGGCAGTGGGGAAGCATGGATGTTCCCGGCGGCAAACGGAGGACTGCGGGCGCTTGACGGTCGCGTGCACTGTTGACCCGATAAAAGGACGCGAGAGGTCAGCGGTAGATGAAGGACCGCGTTCGGCCGCCGGACAAGGATGGGGCCAGCGGTAAAAGGAGGGAAACCCTCGGCCGCCTGTGGAAGCAAGGACGTGCTCGGCGGCAGGACGTAGAGCACGGTAATTCCTCTCGCGGAGACGGCGGGAGTGCGACGGATCGAGGCCACGCGAAAGGGCCACGCGAAAGAGAGAGGGAGAGTAAAGTTAGCAATCTGTTTTGCCCTAGAGAGAGGGTTATATATCTATATTTATATTTACTTGTTAAAACCGCAAATAAAAAAAAAATCTGAACCGTATAATTGGATTTAAATATTATATATGCATTATTTTTTTAGTTCAAATAGAAATTACATAAATAAATTTAAAAAGTGTCTGAGCTTTGAATAACATGTTTATTTAATAATAATTTAAAATTCATAGAGCAAGAGTTTTGTATTTTACTAAATAAATATATTACTAAAAATTTCACAAACACGAAAATTTCTCTCTCTGAAATCGTTACACATTTAGCAAAAGTAAGAAATGCTTTTATAATTTTATAAAGCATAATTAAATTTTTTATATAACAATAATATTATAAATAAAAATAATTAAATTTACCTATGCAATTAATTTTAATTAAATAATCATAAAAAATAGGGGTAATTTTATCCCGACCTCTAAGTTATAACTCAAATTCTACATATATCTAAAAAAAATAAAAATATATTGTCTAGATTTCTTCTACATAAAATTTTTTTATATGGGTCTTTTTTAATAAATTTCGTTAAATCATATTTAAGCATTATAAATATATTTAAATATTTTTAATTGCTATTTTAATATTCTACCTCTATATTTTAAGTTGTAATAGTAATTTTTAATATATAAATATATATTTAAAACTTTTAAAATAACAACTTTATGGTCAAACATAATGGTATTGTCAAAAAAGATTTATGTGAAAAACAAATTTGATAGAAAGGACCCAAATAATATTTTTTTATTTTTTGGACCTAAGTGGAATTATGATACGAGTGTCCCTTAAAACCTAGAAACCCATTAACCTATCTACCATGATTTGATTTTCTTCAAGTAATATGTAGAATGGATTATAAAGCAATTTAATTTTGCAACACTATATTTATTAAAATTTATAAATTCCACACCCATAAATAAAATTTTACTATACTCTAAATTTTGAACTTTAAAATTATAACTTAAAATCTAAAACACTAAAATATATATCCTAAATTACTTTAATACTAACAACTAAATACTAAATTAATTATAAATCCTAAGGGTGTGTTTGTTTGTAAGGTTAAATTTAAGAAGGTTAAAATTAAATTTGGATGGAGATATTTTTTTATTAAAAGTTGTGAATGATGTGAAATAAAGTTAGTTATTATGTTGGGATATGTGAGGGATGTGATATAAAGTTAGTTATTATGTTGGAATATGTGAGGGATGTGATATAAGTTAGTTATTATTTTAGTAATATGTGTAGAATGTGAAATAAATTTAATTTTTAATATTAAATTTTATGTGTGATGTGATATGCCTGGTTAAAATTAAACGAGGTTAATTTTAAACTCCTAGACAAACGAGGCCTAAAATATAAATCCTAAACACTAAAGTTTTAATTTTCATAAATTAACTATACATAAAATCTACGTTAAACTCAATTTAGTAAGATTGAAGCTTTTTATCATAAAATTGTGAACTGTATACAATAAGATAAAATTAATGAAAATACATCAATAATTTATTTCATAATTTTTTTAAAAAAAAACCTATAAAATATGTAGTTTTGTATAATTTTAGTATCTTATATGTAATCATTCTTTTAATTTTTTAATAATATAAAAACTATGTTTTACAATAAATAACTAAAAGATAATGACATTTAAGTGTATATGCTACATCTGAACATCAAACAGAAAATCAACACCAGTAACTTTGCAAATAAAAATAGTGCATATTTAGATCGAAAAATAAATATATTACAATACGGAAGACTCTTTCAACTAAATTTTGCTCAACGTCTTTTGACTAACACGACTCTAATTCTTTCAACCAGCTTAAATCTTTCAAACTACGCTAAGATATTCGATCAGACAATATCATAAAACCTGATCCAGGAGTTCATTGATTTATTGCATAAAGTTCAGCAATTACAGAAGTCTGACACTAAAGACATCAACATATTTTTTTATTTTTTTAACACAATGTATTTGATTTTTGTGATTAATGAAACATTCTGAGGTGTCTTCTAGTGAGACAGAATGATGAATATTGCATGTACTTATTACTTGCTTGTAATTGCATTATTTGCATTTAGTTTATTCTTCATTTAATTTATTCTTAATATTATTACTGAATTTGTTGTTTTTTATATAAATTATTTTATTTTTTGAGGGGTGCATGCCTATTTCAACACTTCTAAATGCATCTCTTCTTATATAATATTATGTTCATCTTTATGGGAATGATATTAGGATTTTTAGTATACGTTTATAGAGTTTCTACCATTATTTTCAATTAAAAGTCATTAAGATCCCATTTGTTTGGCTGTTAAAAATTAACTTGATTTAATTTTAACTGGGCATATCACATCACATATAAAATTTAATATTAAAAATTAACTTTATTTCATATCTTACACATATTATTAAAATAATAATTAACTTATATCACATCCCTCACATATTCCAACATAATAATTAACTTTACATTACATCCATTGTATATCCCAACATCATAACTAACTTTATTTCACATCATTCATAATTTTCAATAAAAAAATATCTCTATTTAAGTTTAATTTTAATCTCGTTAAATGTAACATTCCAAACAAACAGACCTTAAGTGTTATATATTCTATAATGATAGAATTTCTTTATATATAGCATTAAACTTATGTGAGGGAGTTGTTTTTATTTTTGATTATTAAAACTTTTTCTATTTTGCCTCCGTGATTTTTTTATAAAAATAATCATATTATATTTTGGTGATTATTATTCTCTTCTTTTCTTTGCGATTTGACTTATTTGATCTTGCTATTATTTTATTTTTAATTCTTTGATATTATTATAAATTTTATCTACCAGCAAGCCTGCTAAATACACGTTGCATCAAAATAATAAGATTAAGGTTTTAATTATTCATAAATTCAGCATGATATTAAAGAAAAAAATCTCAAATTCATACTATGGTGACTGACAATTCTAGCATTTCAGAAAATAAAAGACTTTTATATATGCTAAATTTTAGCATATATTAAAAAAAGTCTAGCATTTGAAAAAATAAAAGACTTTTATATATGCTAAATATAGTCCATGCTGTTGCAAAGCAAATTAAACTAACAGAAAATTATTTCTAAGTTTTTTTTATGGTAATTTATAAGTTTTCACATTAGCTGATAACTAGAGATTAAATAGAGATATTGTTGACGTAGGATGTGGGGATCCCAAGAAACACATAAGAGAGAGAGTTCCGGGAGATGGCGGCGCGCAAAGGGGGGAGTGAACCTGTTAATGGAGGCTCAGGGAGAAGATTCAGTCCGAAGCAACCAGAAGAACACACAGAGATTTAAGGTGGTTCAGGGAGGAAATCCCCTACGTCCACCGGTCAGTCAGCGAAGGAATTTCACTAATAAGAAAAAGATAGCCCTGAAGGCTGTACAATGTTCTTAAGAAAAGAAGAGGAAGAAAGGAAGAAGAAGAAGAGAGAGACCGAGAAAATCAGGAGCTCCTCAGTTGGGGCCTTAATACAATGAGTAATTGTTCTCTTCTCTTTTTTGCTGATCTCTGGTATCTCTTCTCTATCCTCTCCGTCTATCCCTCTCCTTTGGCTGGAACTGTTCAGTGGTTTTTATAGCTGTGTGGCGTGCGCAGCTCCACCCTGATTTTCCGGAGAAAAGGTGATGGGCAAGCTCTGCTCGCCGTTTATCTGTCACCGGAGGGATTTGCCATTCGTACGAAAAGATGACATCTTTTAATGCTGGTACTTCCTCTGGGAAAGAACGTCTGTACGGAGAGCGACGGGGTTAGGTGAAGTTGATCGTGACAGGCGTTACCTCGTACCCTCGTGCCCGAGATTACGAAGGTTGATCCTGGATCATCGTGGGGACGATGGTTGGCTGACCCCTCTTGGCCGATGTTTTGACCTGGGTCAAGGGTCCTGTAAAACCGAAAGCTGAGTCATCAAATTAAATCAATCAAGTACAAACCTGACAGGCGCCACGTGTTCGGCCAGGACGCAGCGCAGGAACCACGTGTTAACAGATATAAAAGAAAAAATTTCATCCAAAAAAAGCAAAAAATGATAAAAAATATTTCAAATTACATTAGGTGTTCAAATGACAAATTAAATTACTGTTGTTAAATTCATGGAGCATTTAAAATACCTTTTTTAACCAATTTTCATTTCTTTTCACTTAATTTTATACTAAGTGGGCTAATACTTAATATTTTAGAAAAAAAAATTCAAATTGGAGTCCTCACTTCTAATTTTTATCATGGCTTGTGTTGGATTTAAAATTATTGGGAATTTTATGTAGTTTTTTTCTTCCTTATGGTGAACTCTAATTACTCAATGTGAAGATTAATTTTTAGTTAAATTTGTCTGCTAAGATGGTACAAAAGGCATCTAAATGAAAACAATTTAAAATTTTAAAAATATAAATATTTAAAATTTAGAATTATATTTTAAAATAATTAAAAATAATAATTAAAAATAATTTTATAGTATAATAATAAAAATTAATAATTATATTTTATTTTAAACTAAATCACTGTTACCATTTTAAAATTTTGATCAGTCCAATTTGCAATTCTCTGAATACAATTTATTTTTTTAAAAATAAGAATTATACTAAATGTTGTAGCACAAATATTTTTATTATTAAAAATGTTACAAATACCTGAATTAGTAGTCTTAATTATCTCATTAAAATTAATCATAAATTGGTTGCCTCCACCTTTTATGGAATTGATTACCTGCCCTATTATGCATAATACTAAAATTTGGTTGGAGTTATTTTTTTTATCCAATACAAATTTCAACTATAAAAATTAATTTTATTTCATATTTAATATAAATACAAATATTAAAATTTAAAGTATTTTATACTTTACATATTTTCTAATATTAAAATAAATTTCTATCTCATTAAATTTAAAAAATAAAATATTTTTTTTCTTATTTAAAAGAAAAGCTTGAACCAAACGAAGCCGACTCAAAAAACAAAACAAAAAAAACTATACATTATAGATTGCAATAAAAAAAAACTATACATTAAAAATTAAAATTTACTAATGCCTAGTTTTTGGCTCAAGGAAAATTAACCTATAGCAAGAATTTCATATGTAGGGCTGACAAAAATATATTTTAAAGGAAATAAGATCATTGTTTTAAATATATTTTTGAAGCATCTCGTCTATTAAAGTTAAGAAAAGAATGTAAATTAATCACAATTTTAAAAAAATTTCTATTCAGACTCCTAATTAAGTATATTTTATACTAGTACATTTAATCTTAAATATTACAATCCTATTGAAATGAAGGTAAATAATTATTTTAATCTTGAAATTTTCATATTACATAAAATAATGAACTTATTTTGAATATTTTTTTCTCAAAAAAAAAAACTTAAATTAAAAGAATAAACTTAGCCACAATATATGTTCAAGAAAATAAAAGCAAAAATATTATAGAGATTAAGAGGGTTAAATGACGGTCATTTTCAAATATAGAAATATTTAATGACTATATTTTGATAATATTGACAATTTATCTAATTAGGAATTATGTTAACTAGCGGGAATTAAATTGGGAGTCAATGTATTTATACAAATTATATCTGAGGGACATATCTTATAATTTTTAAAAATTGGATTAATTTTTATTCTCTCACTAATTTTGGAGGCCCATATGCAATTTTTCAATAATGCTAACCAATGAATGAAATTTAGATACAAAAAATACTTGTGAGAATGTTGGGCATTTATATTAGTATAATAATATATTTCATGAACAAATATTCCTTATTAATTATGAATGATACTAATAATTTATTAAAAGTATCAAGCTAAAACTAGGGGGTCATCATGCTATATTACAATTTTTTTTATTGTAAACTATATTGATATTTAATGCACACAGAGATACACCAATAGAAAAAAAGATAATTACCTACATATCACACAATTTAATTTTATTTATGTCTTACCCATCCATTCTTAATTAATTATGTTATGCACACTCAAAACATTACAAAATCTTACAAACACACATTTGAGTTAAAACTTAATCAAGATCAATTTGAAAAAAAATATTATGTTAGTAAATCATTAAAATTATATTTTTACTTTTAATGGTCTATATATTTTTTCTTCCTCAATACCACACTAAAGTGTTGATTTGTCCTAAAATCAATTCACGTCGCGGATGTCTCCTTCCTTTGCCGCCACCTAAATATTAAGATTTAAAGATTTTCACTCAATATATATATAAATATCCTTAAAATAATATGATGAACGGCCCAAATTTTTTATAATCTAACTATAATTAGGTTATTTATGTTTACTCATTATAATAGAAATAAGTTAAAATATGTGTATGTAAGATTTTATAATATTTTGAGTGTGCATAGCGTAATTAACTAAGAATGGATGGGTAAGACATAAATAAAACTAAATTGTATGGCATGTAGGTAATTATCCCTAAAAAAAATTATAAATGTGATCCGCAAAGAAAAGCTCGAATTAGGGAAAAAGATGCACTCCAAGGCTTCCTTATCATGTGAGAATTATTTAATTTTATCACACATTTTTTACTATAAATAACATAAGTTTACTAGTATTTACAAGTTTTAGAGTATAATTTATAAAAAATAAAAAATAGAAGATTTACTATGCTATTAAAGAATAATTAAAGATATATAATCTTAAAAAATTTAATTAATAGCAATCCGACCTCTTTAATTTAAGCTTCTACTCTGCTATGTTCCTTCAATTTTTTAAATAATCAAACTGATGCTCTAGTTTATGATAAAATATAAATAAGCTCTTTAATATTAATAAAATATAGTTAATGAAAAATAGTTTTTAAATTATTAGATTAAATTGAAAATTATATTTATCTAAAAAATTAATATAATTTTTAAAATTAATCAAATTAGTTTATTAATTTCAGAATATATTATTTACTGAAATTTTTATTAATAATAATAAATTTATTTATACAAATCAATTTAGTTAATATAGAAAGCAAAAAAATTTAATTATATATAAACTTAAATTAGAGGGAATAAGGGTTAACCGGACTTTGACTAAGTCAAATCGGGCTCGGGCTGGGCTTAGCTCGGCTTACAGGCCTACTTTTATTATCAAACCCGCTCAATGCGCGAGCTGAGCTACCCATAGGCCTGAAATTTATATCCAAACATAAATTTAAGTTCTAAGCATTCTGGTATGCTATATTGCTATCTACATCTTATATAATTATATATTAGTATAATTTTATTTAAATTGTAATTGGTAAAATGTTATAATATCTTATCTAGAACATTAATTTAAAATAGTTAAATAAATTAGTAAATAGTGATGTCCAATGAATGTTAAATTAATATATTAGAATATTTAATGATAAAAATTTAAATTATTATTTTAAATTTTATAAAATAATACATATCATCAATAAAATTATATAGGACTCATTTAATAATAAATGCAATAAAATAATATATCTTAAAAATATAAATCATAGCATAAATTTATCATTAATTATATCTTAAATACATAAATAAACTTTAAAAAAAGTTTAATATTATCATAATAATAATATAGATCAATAAAGATAATTAATTAGAAGTCTGAGATATGAGAAGTAGACTTGGCTAACAGGCCGGTCGGATTTAACTAGGCTTTGACTAAGTCAAGTTAGGCTCGGGCAGAGCTTAGCCTAGTTTACGAGCTAAAATAATTAACTAAACTCATTCAAAATTTATCGTGTTTTGATTAACCCGTCGTGCCACCCGCCCAATGCCCAAGTATACTACCAAGTACCAACCTCTACAAGTAATTCAGCACCGCAGGAAGAAGACGCTCAGGGCGAAGCCAAAAGACTGGGTGGGATCCACCAGATAAAATGACTCGGAGTCGGCGGACCCCACCACGCGCTCGAACCTCGCCCGCATGAACCACGTCCGTCCCAACCCTCCTCCTCCGCCGGCCGCCGGCAGCAACCCAACCCCGGCGGAGACATTCTCGATCATCCCCAGCAGTACCCTGGACGCTTCAGCCGTAGGCTCCTCCACGCGGGAGGCGAAACCGGGACGCCGCCGGCCGTTGCATGAGACTGCCCACGTTTGCTCCGTGAGCAGCGGAACGCCGGCGCTGCTGTGACACTGGAGGGTTACGTGGCAGTCTTCTCCGGCAATGAGATCGGGCAGGGGGATGGGGAGCTTGAGGAGGAGGAAAGGGCCGGATGAGGGGCCGCCGGACTGGAAGCAGAGGCTGACGGACTCCTTGGCGGCGATCAATGGGCAGATGATGGTGCCAGTGATCGGCAAGGTCGGCGGCGGCGGCTGCCGCTGTAGCTGCTTCCGTAAGAAGAAGACGGGGTTGCAGGGGGCAACCATCGTCTCGACGGCCCAGCGAAGAAGATTCCAGAAGTTCCCATTGAGGCCTACGCTCGCCTCCCCTGCTTCCTCGACGCCGTTATCTTCTTTTCTTACACCATGTTCTGTTGCCGCCGCCGGCTGCGGTTCTTCTTTATCGACGTCGTTGCCTACAGATCGGTTCATCATCTTCATAGTATGCGAGAGAAAAATTAGAGAGAGTTAAGGACGCCGCCAGCTGGAAAGATTTCTGGTCAATGGACGGTCGTAGATCGAGGAAGACTTAGTAATCGACGGATGGATGGATATTAGCGAGAAGGCAGGCATGGAGTTAGCGGATAGCGGGATTAGCTTACCGGGGATAAGCGGAACATGTTCATAAATTTTTTTTTGGAGGGAAACATGTTCATATTTATGCTTTTAGTAAATTTTGTGATTTTTAGCCACTGCAGCGCAATTTTTGTCATTTTTAAACTCTATTTAAAGAAAATTATTTATATATAATATTTTTTTCTATATTTATATATAATACTTAAGATCATATTTATTATATTTAAGTATATTATTTTTCAAGATTTACATATCATATTCATTGTTATCTCCAAAAGTCAAACTAGTTAAATAGTCAATGAGCTAAAATGCAAAAAAAAAAAAAGATGATCACCAGAGAGATCAAAATCTTTCACATCTAATTTTATCGATGAGATATGAGAAATAAATAAAAGAAATTATTCTATTAAAATTTAGACTCATTATAAAGAGTTTGACTTAATTTATCATAAATAATAAACACATATAAACTATTTTAATACATTACAAATCTCATATTTATTAACTTAACTAATAAAGATATATTAAAGTTCATTAACCCAAATTGATCATAAAATTTATATATGTTTAATTAACATATAAGTTCATTAGATTAGATTATTATTTCCAACATTTAGCTGAAGAAAATGTTAATAGAAATTAAAAATCATGTTGCTAAGTTGGAGATAGCTCAAAAGGATAGTTGGAAATAGGAATGACAATGGGACGGATTTGGGTCGGGTTTATAAATACCTATACCCCCGCTATATATTATTCATTACTCATACCTGCCTTATACCCGTTTCTGCCCCGCCCCTCTTCTAGTTTTCACAAATCCGTACCCGTCCCGCCTCGCACTGTTTCCTCACTAATGTTAATGAAAATTGAATTATTTTACTCTATTTGAAATAACAAAAATCGTATCTACATGGTGAATATTACACTATGAAAGCAAGGCCTTACTTCATTTTCAATGCACTCTTTTTATTTGACTCTATATAAGTCTATATAAAAATAGATAAAAATATATACATAATGGGGCGGGACGGGTATAGTTGATTCATACCCGTACCCGCCCCATTTCATAATGGGGAGAGGCGGGTCGCGGGTAAAATTTTAGTACTCATACCCGTCCCATTAGGGGCGAGTCGGAGCGGTTTAATCGGGTACGGGTATAAATTGCCACCCCTAGTTGGGTTGGGAACTTAGATCAGTGCTTAGGATCTAGGTGCGACATAAGCTCTATTTGATTGAAAAAAAAAAAAGATGATTTTAAAAAAATTTGTATAATATGAATAAAGTTAGTTATATTAAAAATTATGTTGAATGTGAATTAAAGTGATAATTGCTAATGTTGGAGTTGATGTAAGAAGAGATATAAAATATTATTTTATTTTTTTAAAATAAAATAAAATTTTTAGTTAGTTAAAATTTTTACCGACCAAATGGAGATAATTTTACTTATATTTATTTTATTTTGATGGTTTTTCAATTATATTTATAACACGGGTCTGTTTGTCTGTAAGGTTAAATTTAACAAGGTTAAAATTAAACTTAAATAGAGGTATTATTTTATTAAAATTTGTGAATAATGTGAAATAAAGTTAATTATTATATTGGATATGTGAGCGATGTGATATAAAATTAGTTGTTATGTTGGGATATACGAGGGATGTGATATAAATTAGTTATTATTTTAGTAATGTGCGTAGAATGTGAAATAAAGTTAATTTTTAATATTAAATTTTATGTGTGATGTGATATGTCAGATTAAAATTAAATTAGGTTAATTTTTAACTGGAAAACAAACGGAACCCAAATGTTGAAGTTCAATCATCCTTACATGAATAAAGGGATTTGGTGACAACTGTTTTTAAAAATTGTGGAGAATCTTAATCTTAAAAGTAAGTAACTGTTAACACGTGGTTCCTGCGCTGCATCCTGGCCGAACACGTGGCGCCTGTCAGGTTTGTACTTGATTGATTTGATTTGCTGACTCAGCTTCAGATTTTGCAGGATCCCTGACCCAGGTCAAACATCGGGCACGAGGTCTTAGTCAAAACTCGCCCTCGACGATCCAGGCTCAACCTCCATAACCTCGGGCACGAGGGTACGAGGTAACGCCTGTCACGATCAACTTCACCTAATCGCGCCGCTCTCCGTACGGGCGCTCCTTCCAAACGGAGGTACCAGCATTTAAAGCCATCATCCTCCTCGTACAGCTGCGGACCTCTCCGGTGACAGACAAGCGGCGCTCAGAGCTCATCCATCACCTTTTTCTCCGGAAAACCAGGGTGGAGCTGCACGCGCCACATAGCTATAAAAATCACTGGACAGTTCCAGCCAAAAAGGAGAGACAAGAGAAGAAGGATATACATACAGACAAACAAAACTCTAGAGAGACAAGAGAAGAAGGATATACATACAGACAAACAAAACTCTAGAGAGAGGAGAAGAGAACAATTACTCATTGTATTAAGGCCCCAACTGAGGAGCTCCTGATTTTCTCGATCTCCCTCTTCTTCTTCTTCTTCTTCTTCTTCCTTTCTTCCTCTTCTTGTCTCAAAGCATTGTACAGCCTTAAAGGCTAACATTTTCTTATTAGTGAAACTTCTTCGCTGACCGACCGGTGGACGTAGGGGATTTTCTCCCTGAACCACCTTAAATCTCTGTGTGCTTTTCTGGTTGCTTCGGACTAAATCTTCTCCTTGAGCCTCTAGCAACAGGCTCGTCACCCCTTTGCGCGCCGCCGTCTCCCGGAACTCTCTTTCTTTGGTGTTTCTTGGGATCCACACATCCTACGTCAACATTCTCTGGTGCTTTCATTGAGACCTGGAAAGATGGTGGCTAGAACGCGCAAAACCAACTCTGCTGCCCGCAGTATACATATAGGAGAACCCTCATACCAACGGCCAGGCAGAAGCTGCCAACAAGAACATCTTGAACATTCTGAAGAAACGCCTAGACGACGCGAAAGCCCGCTGGCCAGAAGAGTTGCCAGGAGCTCTTTGGGCTTACAACACATCTCCCTCCGAGGTTACCCAGGAGTCCCCCTTTTCCCTCTCATTCGGGATGGACGCTGTCATACCAGTTGAGTTGGAACATCTCTCCCCCAGAATAGAAGCTGCTGCCAACTTCGAACCCGAGGCTTTGCAAACTTGGGTGGACGAAAATGATGATTCACGGAGGGTCGACCTGGACCTCCTGGAATAAAGGAGAGAATTGGCCGCAATAAAGCGCCTGGAACACAAACGACGAGTAGAACGGTATTACAACCGAAGGGTCAACCCCAAAGTCTTCGACAAAGGCGACCTAATCCTCAAGCGGCGACTGCTTGCTGGCAGCAACTTAGGGGTTCCCAAGCTTGAGCCAAATTGGGAGGGCCCTTACATCGTGCGCGAGGTTGCAGGACCCAATGCATACTACCTTATGACTGCTGAGGGCATTCAAATCCCCAGGAGTTGGAGTGGGGATGACCTGAAAAAGTTTTACGCTTAATCTCTTGCTACAGATCATCTTGGTATTCCATATTGCTTACTTCTTACAGTTCTTATTAAAGGATTCATTTTATAGAGGATTCAAACGCCAAGTCTGGGTTTGTTCTCAATTTGGATTCCTTTATATTTCGGAAAGCTTCATATTTCTAACATATTTATGGCAAATGATCTTTATATACGGAGACACATATATATATACTTCGACCATAGTGTCGCTCAGGTATGATCTCAACTCAAACTCAAGACCTCGTGCCCGAGGTTTCGAACCTCGCGCACGATGGTACCCACTAACCTTCATTAATACGGTGATCATCAAGCCTAGCAGTGCCTGGCAGGCGGGGTTTCCTACAAACATCTGGGACCCTTCCATAAGCCCATTCGGCCAGCGGAAGGTCTGAAGGCCTGCTCGTAACCTTAGGGCTGTCCCTGATATCGAATCAAGATACAGGTCCCCCCTAAGCAGGGTGCCTTCGCTTCCCACTAGGATAACTGTCATTTCAAAAGGGTCAGCCCTTGCCTCAAGTACAAACATCGCACAAGATGTTTCAGACGAACAAGTCCTTTTGGCATTGGGTCAGATAAACTCCCTTCAGACAGGATCTCCACTACTATCATTACTTCTCTCATGTGCAGGTTTACAAAGGAATGTCTATAAATTTTAGTAAGGGGATCCCCGAGGTTAGCCCTCGCCACAAGTACAAACATCGTGCACGATGTGTTAGACTCTCAAAGTCCCTGTGGCATTGGGTCAAAGACTCCTTTTGGGCGGGATTCACCCTGACTATCACAAGGCCTTCCTTTCTCTACAAGATACTCCAAATTTGAGCACATCTATTACAAAATTCAGAAGATCTATTACAGGTTTTTCAAGGGCGGTTTGGATATCTCAAAATCTTATAAAAAGGTGCATATACATACACAA
>JAEMOT010004288.1:502732-615557 GCA_019297695.1 Apostasia ramifera
GCTGACTCAGCTTCAGATTTTGCAGGATCCCTGACCCAGGTCAAACATCGGGCACGAGGTCTTAGTCAAAACTCGCCCTCGACGATCCAGGGTCAACCTCCATAACCTCGGGCACGAGGGTACGAGGTAACGCCTGTCACGATCAACTTCACCTAATCGCGCCGCTCTCCGTACGGGCGCTCCTTCCAAACGGAGGTACCAGCATTTAAAGCCATCATCCTCCTCGTACAGCTGCGGACCTCTCCGGTGACAGACAAGCGGCGCTCAGAGCTCATCCATCACCTTTTTCTCCGGAAAACCAGGGTGGAGCTGCACGCGCCACATAGCTATAAAAATCACTGGACAGTTCCAGCCAAAAAGGAGAGACAAGAGAAGAAGGATATACATACAGACAAACAAAACTCTAGAGAGACAAGAGAAGAAGGATATACATACAGATAAACAAAACTCTAGAGAGAGGAGAAGAGAACAATTACTCATTGTATTAAGGCCCCAACTGAGGAGCTCCTGATTTTCTCGGTCTCCCTCTTCTTCTTCTTCTTCTTCTTCTTCCTTTCTTCCTCTTCTTTTCTCAAAGCATTGTACAGCCTTAAAGGCTAACATTTTCTTATTAGTGAAACTTCTTCGCTGACCGACCGGTGGACGTAGGGGATTTCCTCCCTGAACCACCTTAAATCTCTGTGTGCTTTTCTGGTTGCTTCGGACTAAATCTTCTCCTTGAGCCTCTAGCAACAGGCTCGTCACCCCTTTGCGCGCCGCCGTCTCCCGGAACTCTCTTTCTTTGGTGTTTCTTGGGATCCACACATCCTACGTCAACAGTAACAAATCAGATGTCTATTAGAATTAATCAATAATGTCAAATACTTTAATGTGGAGTTAGCCACCATGGCTTGGGGAGGTGAGATCTCGCGAGTCACCATGGCTCGAGTAGCCCATCTTTCTCACATTGGGATTCCCTCCTTTGAGTTTGATTAAAGTGAATTTTGATGGTACGATAAAGTATAACAGTTAGGTAAAAGTAGGTGTTATCATGTAGGATCATGAGGGCAACTTTCTTGAAGTTATGAGCATCAAACAATACATACAGACACACGTAATTGCTGGAAGAATAGCCGCCATTGAAATACTTAAAGTGGTCGATAGAGAGGGAATATAGATTGAAGGTGACTCGTCTATTGTTACTACAGACATTATTTGAGCCATTAAGAAAAGATATTCCCATCACTACTTGTCCTTGCCTGTACATATGTGTACTGAGCCACAAATAAAACAACTAATTTTATAATTTTTTTTACTTGCGTTAAGGATGTCACTAGGAGTAGGGGATTGTGCTGACCAACTGAGTTTTGTAGTATCTTATTAGGTGATAGACTATTTTGTATCTTTTGATGTACTTATTTTTTGCTTTTAATGTAATATAGATGCCGACCAAACTTTAGCAAAAGTTGTGGAGCTAGCTCATTGAAAAAAAAAAGGCAAACAAGTTTAAAAAAAATTCTCATACATCTCATAAAATAACTACCTGAAATGATGAAAAATAATGTGAAACGATATTTTTTCATAGTTATGTGTGTGGCACAGCTCCCTGGTCCCTTGCGCCTATGCGGGGGGCACTCGGAGTAAGCGCCGAACAGCTTCTCTAACCACATACTTTCTTGTCATTTGAAATAGTTTTGGGGCGGTGCAGTTCTACTTGGCAAGTAACTCCGGATTGTCATAAAAAATTAATGGGCTCCTCTACGAGGCCCAATAAAAGCCCATTAATTGATACCATAATGGCCCAAGTCTATTATTATGTTTGGATAATTTAATTCTCATATTATATGTATATTATGTTCTTTCCTACATCTTTAGTATAATGATAACTCCAATTATTTTCAAATGTATTTATGATATTATGTGCAACGTGCTCTTGAGGATAACTATTTTTATAATAGCATTTTAAATATATTAAATATTAATTCACGTAATATATGTATCTCCATTTAATATCATAAATTACTAATAGGTTCTCACAATTTAACTATAATTCAACAAACTTCACCCTTTAGTATCATAAATTACTAATAGGTCCGTACAATTTAGTTATAATTAAACTTAAATTTAAGTCCCAATTTAGCTATATTTATTTAGATTATAAAATTATTAGTTAAAAGATGACATCTAGATATTATGACATCTAAATTACATAACATAATATTAAAATAATAATGAATTAAATGCCCCTGTAATATAATCTAGATGTCATCTTTTGAATAATAATTTTATGATCTAATAGAAAATTATTTATAGATGTCATTAAACTAAACAATTACTTTCTCTAGATAACATAACATAATATAAAGATAATATTAAACTAAACCCCTCCTTAATATTATCTTGATATTATATCATGTTATTTAAGGAGACAATTGGTTCAATATTATCTTGTTGTTATATCTTATAATTAAAGAAAGTAATTATTTAGTTTGTTGATATTTTTAAATAATTTTATAAAAAAATTATAAAATTATTACTCAAAATTTGACATTTAGATGTTATGATATCTAAATAACATTACGGAGGTGTTTGGTTCAATGTTATCTTGATGTTATGTTATGAAAAAAATTTATAGAATTGTCAATCAAAAGATGACATTTAAATATCATAAAATTTAGATAATATGACATAACATCAAGATAATATTGAACCAAGCGTCCCCTACAAAATGTCAAGATGACATTCAACTTAATGCCACTATTTTGAGTTATAGTTTTATAATTTTTTGGAAGATTATCTAAAAATATCATTAAACTGAATAATTATTTTATTTAGATAATACTACATAGCACTAAGATAACATTGAATTAAACATACAATATTTTTAAACCCCCCACAAATGAAGAACAATGCTGAATTTTCTTTTATAAAACCAAACAAAAATTAAAAAATATAACCAATAAATTCAAAACAACAATAACATTCAATATGAGAGAAATTATTTCAATTTGCTTTTAATTTGAATACGTGTGCTTTCTATCCCTTCTTTGACTATTTTTCCTGTAACCAGATGAGTATGAGCAAAAAAGCCACACATATTTCATATTTATCTATTAAATCCTAATTTTTTTTAAAAAAAAAAAATTGAAAACAATTACATAAAGATATCAAAATAAGACAAAATTAAAAATTTCAAATGACATTTTTAAATCAAAGGCTGCATTTTTATTAACATAACAAATATATATTTAAAATTAATCTAGTGACATAAATTTTTTTTTAAAAGTGATCTATGTAACTCTCTCAAATTTATATTCAAATACACAGAAACTTACTTAAATTTCAAATCAAACAAAGCGTAATTGAGTTGAGTATTATAAATATTTGCATAAAATATATTTTGATCTCCCAATTTTGAAGTAAATATTATTTCCAAAAAAAATCCCATTTTGATTCTTGCATTTTAAATATTTATCAATCAATTCGATCCAAGTTTTAGTTATTTAATCATCCAACATCACAAAATTAGATTCTTTTGATCATTTTACACCCACCTGAATATTATAAGTGGTAGAATAATAACCGAAAATAATAATAATAATGATCAATAAAAATAAAACGAGTAAAAAAAACATTAAACTGACAATAATTATTAATTATTTTCACTATAACAGCATAAATATTAATAGGAACAAGTGATCCATATCATCATAATTTTTAAGAAAATCATGGTATTTAAGATAAAAAAAACACACACACACATTAATAGGACCAGATTAAAAGTAATCAAACATAAAAAGGTTGCGCAAAATAAAGGAACTAAAATGAAATTTACCCCCAAATTTCAGTAAGGGCTCTCGCCGCGGACATTTCCACGGGGAAAGTAGAGGCAGATGGTGAGGGCTCCGTCCTTGCCGCAGTTGGCGGAGCCGCAGCCAACTTCCGCCGTCTTCCGCCACACCACCTGCGTGTAGGCGGCGCACTGGTTCCCGTGCCTCGCGGCGCAAGAGTTGTCTCTGTGGTTGTAATAGCGCCGACCTCCGTCCACCCACGACCCCACCAGCGCGGCCGGTGGCGCCAGGAAGTTTGCCACCGCCTGGTTGGAGCCGTACGGGCTCAACGACAGGTCGGCGAGCTGGCAGGAAGCCGGCTGCCGCCGTTGCCGCGCCGCCCAGAGGGCGGCGTAGGATGCCAGCTTAGGGTTCCAGCTGAGGGGGCCCACGCCTACGGCAGCGCGGGCCTGATTGTGGGCCGTCAGGAACCGCTCCGAAGATCCCGGCTGGGGAGCGGCCGCCGGCGTCGAGCTCGGCACGGAGCCTTCTGATGAGTGTCCGCCGACGGAGGCGCAATCCGCCAGCAGAACCAGAAGCGCAGCGACAGCCGCCCAGCCCAGGAAGAGTTTGGGGACGACGAAAGAGCCCCTGTCCATCATCTTCCGGTAGAGAGAGAGAGGAAGGGAACCGGAGAAGGTATTGAATTTGTGGGAGGCGTCGTCGGGGACCCTAAAATTTTAATGGGAATTCAAAACGCAGTGTTTCAGCTGTCAAAAACTGTCAACCTTCAGCTCTGTTCAACTCAGCTGGAAGATTTTAATCTTTTGACGAACTTTGTTCAAACACTGTATTTATATCTAACATTTAATTAAATAAAAATAAATAAAAATATTTATATCTAACATTTTAATCACAAAATTAATTAAAATTCATATTAATTTTGAATTGATATAAACAAGCCAGGACTAGCTTGAATCGAGATCAAATTGAACCTTTTTATTCATATTTTGGATAAGATTGAGATTAAATCAAAAAATTTCAATAATCCTCAACTAAAGATCGAAAAAGCTTGAAACCGGAGGTTAAAATTTTTTAATTAGCTTCATCTGGTTGAAAAAAATGTATTTGGTAAATTCACTTAAATGAATCAGTTTTCAAAGATTTAAAGTTGTTTCATTTTACTTAGAAAATAAGTCTCTGGAAGGAAGGGAAAAAATGATTTTTTTATTATTTTATATTTAAATATTTAATTTAAATATAAATTTTATTTAAAAAATAAAAAATATCAAATTAAATAAAAAAATTTAATTATAATATTTTTGAAATTATAACCCTACTTAATATTATCTTCAAATTTTAAAAACCAAAATAATATTCACCTTTAAATATTTATTTTATTATTAAACATAATTTTCTTTTATTAAATCATATCATTCAATAAATATCGAATCAATTACAAATTAAATCAATTTTAATTCAAGTAAAATAAAACTGCGAGTTTCGAGTGTCAAACAAAATACTCAGTTTTTTAAATATAACTTAAATATGATGTTAAGAACTTTATTATTGCCATAATATAATTATTTAATCCCTCCCAACAATCTATAGCATAACCTCAAGGAAAAATTATTGGGTGCGGACAGTGCACCGTTCGGATGCCCAATCAGAGGGCGCCACGTGTGCCCGAACCCAGCTGTATGGCACACGTGACATCCTCTGATTGGGTTCCGGACGATGCGCCGTCCGAACCCAATAACTTCTCCAATATCAATCTGTTTATCAAATGTGGCTAGAACTATGACCATTTAAATCTATAAAATCCTGGAATTTTGAGCATCTTAATAACACTGAATAACAGAGTAAGGTTTACGATGGTTAGCTTAGCTCTTTTGTCATGTAGGCAAGAAAATGGACTAATAGAAACAACTCACATGCTGATGAACTGAGAATGATGGGAAATCTATCCCATCTAGTCCAATAGTTAAATAAAACGCAGTTCAAATTTACATCACTAGCCTGAAGGGGTTCATTACACACCTGCATCAACAAGAGAAACAGTACTTACACTACTTTCCTCTTCTGGTCTACATTTCCATTTTCACAATGGTGGTATGCGGCGGCAGCTCGACCATTGTCGGAAGATACTGGAGCCAGTCTTTCGCACAGAAGAGGGCCTCGACAATCTCCGGCCGCAGCGAGCTCCTGTACTCATCAAGTACTTTGTTGCCGGTTCCTACGGAAAACAAAGAGCTACCAATACTAGTCATTGACATCGGGATGGCCAAGATGTCGCGAGCCATTTTAGAAAGAGTAGGATACTTGATGTTATTAAGCTTCCACCAGTTTAGGATGTCGAACTCTTGAATTCTCGGAAGGAGAGATTCCTCTAGATACTGATCCAGTTCCGACTTTGTGTTTTGGGTGGTAGATATTTCCGATATATAGATGTCAAAGTCATGCAGCCCATCCCCAGTAGAAATAGGAGTTGAAGGGTGATTGTTCTCACTGCCATTCATGGAAGTATGGGCCTCTCCCAGTTCCACATAAGCTGGAGTTAAAGGCAGCGGCTGTGCGACATACTCGAGATAAAGCTCATGAATGCTATCATCCACCACTTTGACATATCTAGCAGCATCTTCACCATAGATCTTTGAGAAACTGAACTCAACAAGCTTCAGCTTGAACCGGGGGTCCATAACTACAGCAACAGCCAGGACAAGGCTGCAATCCTTCCAGTATTTGTCAAACTTCTCATACATATCTCTCGAAACACTGCTTACAATAGCATCTTCACTAGCTAAAGCATGAGTCAGCTCTAGCTGGATCTTCCATGCCTCGTGGAAGAACAAGTTTGAAGTTGGATCTGCTGCGGCCATGATAACAATCGCAGAGTCGTATAGGAGTTTAAGGAAAGCACAGACAACTTCCACCTTTCTCCAGTCATCTGGTGACGGTGCTTCATTGTAGTTATCATCGCAGGTCTCAAGAACAGTAAATGCCTGCTTATATTCCAAGGCTGCCACAAGCATGTGGTATGTTGTGTTCCACTGAGTTGTTATATCAAGGCTAAGACTCTTTGTACTTGGGATTTCAAGATGCAGTGAAATCTCGGCAAATTTCTCTTCACGACTAGGCGATGCTTTAACAAATTTAACGCTCTCGCGAATGCTGTAAATTATGCCATGAATCGAAGCTATTATATCCTGAGCTACTACGTTAAGGATATTGGCATAGCAGCGCACTACGAAAAACTGCCCTTTAAGCATAAGTGAATTCTTGTTAGAAAGATGGTCTCTGAGGTTTGCACTGTATATGTCATGTGAGGAGCAATTGTTGTCCAAAGTGATAGTGAATAACTTGTCTTTCAAATTCCATTCTGCAAGACTAATGCTGATTACTTCACTCAGAGCATTTTCCGAATGAGGAGAAAATACCATCATGAAATTCAGCATTCTTCGGTGAAGCTTCCAATCACTGTCAATGAACTGGCCGTTAAGACAAACATACCCAAGAGTCTGGCTGGTTGTCCACAACCCGACGGTAAGGCTAACCCTTCCAGGAATCATCCCAAGTACTTGAAAGAGATTCTGCCTTTCCTTCTGATAAACTGCCATGATTTCCACTTCAATAGCTTCAGATGATAGCATCTTGAAACGCGGCTGAAGACTTTGAGCAAAGGCCTCAAAAGCTGGGTGCTCAACTATGTGAAGTGGCAGCTCATGAAGAATAACCAACTTTGCTAAGTTTTCATTGCTAATATCTTGATCAAACAGGGAGTTAAGGTAACTGGATGTTCTGTAGCGCCTTTTGGGAGGATCCGGGCTTTCTCCATCAGTCTTAAAACCTGAAGCAAGTGCAAGCTGTTTCCTATCTTGGGACTTAATTTTTGGGCAGGAACCGAGAGCAATATGCCTCTTGAGGTGGCTAGTGCCAGCAATCTTTGAACCAGAGCTGTATGCGAAAGTTTGCTTGCACAGCTTACAACAAGCCCTCGTGCATCCTCCAGCTACAGCTTCAACAGTAAAGTGTTCCCACACCATTGACTTCTTCTTTCTGCGCCTGGTAGGTGCTGGTGTTGTCTCTATCTCTGCATTTTGCATCTGCTCATCAATATCGCTTGCTCCACCCATAATCTATAAACAAAGAATAATTAAATAAGGATGACAAGCAGGTCGACGTATGCGATCTCAATGCCACATAAAAGAGAGGATGTTTTCTAGATTAAAAACTGTGGTTTAGAGATCGTAACAACAACAATACACACCCTCCATCAAATTTCATGAATTCTTAAAGCTGAATGCAACGCAAGCAGTAGAAGATTATGCTTAGCAAAGTTTCTGATATAGCAAACTTCAAGGGGAACTATTCAGTGTCCATGACTAGCAGTATTTGTCAGCTAAGTAAAGAAAATAAAAGCTAACGGCCAAACAATGCAAACCTATACTTCTGTGTATTTTAGAGAACTATAGAATTCGGTTACCCCAAAAATGCTATACGTGTATTAGAAGGAATAAAAATTAGAGTCAAATACTATATTGCAGAAAAAAATGATGATGATGAAAGAGTAAGCTAGGCATAGACTATTGTGAAAATAGTTACCTCAAAAAGGAACAAAATTTCCTTCAGGGGGGCTAGATACCTTGATTTGGCTAGGAAGGATAACACTGATTAATAGTGTGTTAACATTCATGTGCCAAATAAATGTTCTCAATACTATAGAAAAACTCATTAGATCCTTTCTTTGGAGTGGAATGACTGAAGAAAGAGCGATGCACTATCTAGCTTGCAAGGAGGTTTGCAAAACAAAAGCTTAGAGGTTAATTGGGAATACATAATCTGAGGTCAATACTAGATATATAAGCAAGGAAGACTGCATATGGAGGGACAACTTTGAAACAAAATATGGTAGAAGGCTCCAGACATTTGAAGTAGAAAAGGGGACTCTTGGATATGGAAGCGCAAATGTATTGGAGGAGATGCAGTCAATCACAATCTTAGATGGCTTATTGCTGATGGTAACTTAGTCTCAATTCTAGAAGATCCTTGGCTATCCACACAGCTATATGCAGGTGGTCGACCTTTGTCAATATAGAGAAGATAGATGACACAACAAAGGTGGCAGATGTAATAATTGACCCAGGTGCAACAGATAATTTGGTGAAGAGTTAAAGGGAAGGATGCTGGCAGTAAAGAGAAGAAGTGAGCTTGTAGAGAATTGGATGGTCTGGGCAGAAACAAAAACTAATAAAATCCCAACGCCTAAGCTTTACACCAAGGAATTTGAACTTGAAGTAGTTATTGCTGGAATGGGGCTTGGGTTTGGAAACTCCCAACTCAACCTAGAATCCAAACACTACTCTGGAGAATGCTCAAAGATGCCATACCAACCATGGCCTGGAAACACAAGAGTGGGGTTAACACAATCAATAACATGCCCATAGGTAACCAACACGAAACCTGGATCAAATCCCAACAGATTGCAAGCTCTACAATGAGGTCAAACAGATACTCAACAGGGATCATAACGTGATGCCAACTAACACGTCCTGGGAAGCCAAAGTTGAAGCCATGTACAAAATTTTCAAGACCAATAGAGCTGATGAGTAACTGAAGCTATAATATATTATTGCTGGGAAAGAAATGACAAGGTACATGGCAAACCAACACTAAATCCAGATACCATAACAACGAGTGTCAAAAGCATAGCTCTACACAAAATATCACAATCAAGGAGCAACTGGAACCTACACATCCCTCGGGGATCAAGTAACCAACTAGCTAGCAAGTGGATCCCCCACCCTCCCCCTTCTCTTGGATGGATAAAGACAAACATTGATGAAGCTCTATGTGAAGGAGGAATAGCAGGTGCGGCTTACGTGATCAGAGATGACAAGGGAAAATTACTAGAAGGTGGAGGGAGGTAATTCCATTAGGCATGAGAGCAGCAGTTAAATGGGTAAGACAGGCACAAGGGATTTGGTTTGAGGGAGATGCAGGAACTCCAAGCCATAAAGATCAACTGTTGAGCAACTTAAGATGTTTATATCATGTAAAAATAATTACATACTGAAAGAAATTAATATGGAAGCCGACTTTTTTAGCTCATAGGGCTTATATTTTTGATTTTTTCTAAGAAAGAAGCACACTTTCTCCACTGATTTTTGCAATACCCTACAAGGTTTGATTGTGGTACCTCTTTTTATTTTAATACAAGGCAAATGCCATCTTTACAAAGAAAAAAAAAGAAAAGATGTTAAAAAGTATATAATTATATAAAAAAAGGAATGTTTGTGCAAAGAGTAATGCTACATAGCCCTAGTAAATGACGAAAAGCATTAAAACCAACTAGAATTCCTACGAGGCAATGGCTCATCAAAAGCAAAATAGTTATTTTTGCCAATATAAATGGCGCAACAAAGAAAATCCTAGTTGGTTTCAGTGTTATTTGTCATTTATTGGGACTACAAAGCATATTCCTCAAGCATAGGCACTAGAGTTACTAAAAATAACAAAAGATAAGGCTTTCCAATGGATAAACATAATTTGTAAGCGCTATCATGCCTCCACTTTTTCAGTCCACTTAGAGATCAAAATAACCACAGTGTCAATCAATCATAAGAGATGGAGATTTAAAGGGCAAAGAATTATAGAAGATATGATATTGAACATACAAAATAGAAACCATAATGCAGATTATATTTTCATAAATCAGCCGCCAACAAATCCGAGAATAACCAAAGAAACAAGCACCTCAAAAAGTGAGGCACATAAGAATGAGAAAATCTGGACAACGATAATTAAGTTGCCAGGTTGTTACAGAAAACAATATATACCATCATGTCAAAGTTCTCGAGATTAAGTTAATTTTACTTGTTTGCCTGCTTAAGTAAAAATGCACTTAACGTAGACTATCAATGACTACAGTAAACATACTATCAATCAGTTTGCCAAAAACAAACCCATCGTCATAGTTAATCTACAAGACTACAACCTTTTCAGCAACGATCAACATCATATTAAAAGCAAGTCATCATCTCATCACCATATAAAGATATAATCCCACCTTGATATAGTTTCGAAGTAAAAGATTTCAAAAGAATAGAAAAAAAAGCAAATACGTATAAAAAAAGAACAAAATACAACCAAAAAAATAGATCATAAATAATAGGTCTACATTTAAGATTCATGGAGTTTCAGAATGTTTATACTTTTGATTGGTCCTCAAATCAAAAGAATCATATATGAAGGCAGAGATTTATTCTAAACAGAGTTGGTTGTCAAGAATGTAAACATAGAATGCGAGAATCCAGTAGTAATATAAACCGAGAAAACAAAGGAACATAGCACATTAATAGAAACTCCTGTGAGAGTTATTAGCACCCTTGAAGTTCTGCAGGCAGCATCGACTCATAAAAGAACTGTGCTGGGGTATCCTTTTGAAACTGCAGAATACAAAGCTCTTTTACAGTATATAGATTCATAAAAGAAAATCTTTGCCTGGTCTTTTGAAACTACAGGACACAAAACTGAAAAGAACATACCATAACATATTGGTGGAAACATATGGACAGATAGATGGAGATGGGCCTACATGGGCTTTTGGGTTAAATAAAAACATAAAGCTAGAAAAAGGGCCCATAATTTTGATCTGTTCATCGCCAGTCTGAGCAAGATCCACCTTAGCCTGAGAACTAGAAAACCATGCGATGAACAACTAATTCAGCCATAGATGCAGATTCTTGGGACTGGAAGCGGATCAAGGACCGTTGACTAAGTTCTCGAATATTGAAGGATCGAAATTCTCTGGCAAGATCCGGTAGATCGCCAAGGAAAAGAAACTTTTCCCTCCGCACGCGTAGTTTAATAAAAAAAAAAGGGTTTTTACGGGTCTTAGGAGCCAAAGCACAAAATTTCATATTAATCCAACACAAGGAACAAAGACCAAAAACAGCACAGCACAACCGTCATAAAAATTCGTGAGAACCTGAGGTCTGCGTCTCACCAGATAAATAGAGAGGATAGATCCCAGTAACCGAGCTGGTGCTTCGGGGAGAGCGACGGCGGGAAGGAGGCGCGTGTTGTTGGCTTTCCGGGCCTGGATCTCCCTGTTTGCTATTGTTGTTGGGTTGTGGTTGGGGCGGGGAAAGATGGATTAGGGCTTCTGGAGCGAAAACCCTAGGGCTTGGTTGCTGGAGAGGAAAAAGGGAATCTTGGCCTCGGCCTCTATCGGGGGCTCAATTACGATGGGCTTTCTTTACTTCGGACTTGAGCCCACCACGCCCGATTAGGCTTAAATAAATTCTGCAATGGTCCATGCTGGACCCGAACCGTAATGAATTGAGCCCGATCGGTTGGAGTGGTTGGTATGGCTTCAGGTCTAATAGCCTAATAGGAGTATCATATATTAATATTTGACAAATATATATTAAAATTAATTCTTAATTAAAAATTGATTATTTTGCATTTAAGTACCCTTGTTTTTTTATCTCTTGTACTTAGATTTATTATGGAATGAAGTCTGTGAAACGGTTCCTTCCTTTTTGTAAATGAGCAATAGACCCTCTAATTTAGGTCTTTATTATTTATAAATAAAATAAAATAATTTTTAAAATTATGTACGTATACGAATATTGCATCTGGATCCACACACCATCATCCAGACCGTCCACGTGGCGGCTTACGTGGAACCAATGTCACAAGTTCTCCGCGCCGAACAACAGATGTGCCACCCCGAACAGCATACGCCGAAGAGATGGAGACGAAGAGCGAGGACCAGAACTGACCTATGCCTGACACCAATTGAGGATCATCCTACTTTCAAGAGGCATGGGCTCTCCCGCCGTCAGACCATACCATCCGTACATCGTACAACAATAGGCAGGGAGTGGCCTCCCTCCTTCCTCTGCGGGCATTAATGGGCCGTCACTAAAGCTGAAGTCCATTCTCCTGAAGTGAGCTTACAGAGTAGGCCAGGGTATATATATCTTATTGTAACAACCTTCAAAGGGGCTGAACCCAAGAAATCCTTTGAGCATACTATAACCAAAGAGAAAAGAGTGATTCTAGTGATTTTTAAAGCCTCCTCGAAAAGAGCCGTGGTTTTTTCCGCCTAGCCGATTTTCCACGTAAAAAGTCTTGATTGTTTCTCGTCATAACAACGAATAACTTCTAAGTTATAGAAAAAAGAAAAACATTCATATGATAATAAACTAGAAGGCCTCCGTTGTTATTTTTAATGAGAACAAATTAGAAAGATACACTTAATATTCTCTCTTTCATTCAATAAAATTAAATGAATTTTCTTTGAGTTTCAGCTATTATCTAGACTTCACTATATAGTGATCTATGAGTTATAAAATATATAGTTATTATCATTATAAGGTATAAAATAATTTTTTTTTTAAGAATTTATCTGGCATTTGAAATACAATTGAATTTGTGCATGAGATGTAATTTTAAATTTAATTAATTTTATCAAAGATGAAAAAAATTAAGTAGCATGGCTGCTAAAGCAGATTTACATGGCAGAATTTAATTTTAAATATAATTAAAGTTATTTTCAATTGGATTCTGCAGTGCACAAAGCCATTCCAACTGACCCAGGGCAAGGGTTTGAGTTCGCTTCCCAATTTGGTTTGGGCCTCAATTGAAATTTTTAATTTTAAATGTAAATTTCAGGTTAAATTATAAACCATATCTTTTAAATTTATAGAATAACTGTACTTATACTTTAGTCTGTTAATTTGACCGAACGCGTCATCCGTTCGCCTACTAATGACACTGCACCACGCAAATAATTGGACCTCGCTGCACGTATGATGTTAAGACTTGACGGACCTCTTGGTAGGCATAATAGGATGGTCCGTTTGTCTGATGGATTGTTTGGTAGACACCGGATGATTTAGTATAATTTCAAGAAATATACGTATTTATTTATTATCTCAAATTATATCTACTTTTCTAGGTGAATATTTACCTTAATACTTATATGATTGTCCGAAATGGACCATCTGTTCAGGTTGACTAGACGGTCCAACTTTCTATCAGATTATTCGATTTCTCCCAAATGAGTCATCCGTTGCAAAAATCAAACAGTTCGATCGTCAATTAGCATCTTATTTTAAAATTTACTTTTTTAGAATTTTCATTAATTACATAGTACAGAAAAATGGGAACTAACTTCAACAACGAGCACAAAATGAGACGTAAAGAATTTAAATTATGAATTTTAAAAAATTATGATCTATTTGTAACACTTTGTCAACCTTCAAAGCTCAAATAAAATTCATTCAAATATTTTAATATTACAATTTATATATCATTCTGAAAGTAGACGATTTATTTGTTCGAAAATTAACTCGTCGTTAGATTCACATTTTCAAATCTACATGAGCACAATACAATAATTTATGACGATTTAAGAGATTAGTTTGTCATTATCACATGAAAAATTTTACAGCTATTTAACCTTAATTTTAGTTTCATTAATTTGATTTCAAGCCATCTAACTTAAAATCATAAAACGATGGCATCTGGCTTTAATTTTTTTAGAAGAATTTACATCCTGTGTAAAATGGATTATTCTTTTATTTTTTATAATTTAATTTTATGTATTTATATATAATTTTTTAATGCTTAAATAATTAATCAAACTTAGTTAGGATTTTAAATTCGAAATATGATATGATAATTTAACAGGTCATAAGTCATAAATTGAGCTTGAATATTTAATAAAAACATATTTTATTAAATATAATGTTTCTTTTCTTTTTTAATAAAAAAAATGTTTATTTTCTTTCTTTCTATAAAAAAAGTGTTTAATTTCTTTTATTTTTTATTTCTTTTTATTTTGATAGAAAACATTTTGTTTAGTTTTTTCTTTGAGTAAATATTTTGTGTAGTTTTGGTCCAGCGATGGCGCGCAAAACCCGTCGTCTTCTTCTCTCTCCAGCGGCTGCCATGGCTCGCCCTCCGCAAAACTCGGACGAGCTTTTTCCCAAATCCTCCATCGCCTCTGCCTCATATACGTGCGGCACAGCGATTGCCAGAGCTGATTTGGGTTTAATGCCTCCATATAAGACGCCGCCGATGACCCGCCTCCTCCTCCCTCCGCCTTAAAGCTAGCGTTTTTCTCAATTATTAGGAGCCACTTGCTAGGAGACCGGCTGCCGGAGCTTCTGGCCGCTGCCGGCGACCGGCGATAGACTAAAATTGCCGGCCTTGTTTGATTGCCGGAGAGCAGATCATGCCATACTCGGACCCATTATTCCCTTCGTTGACCTCATCGGCGGCGGCGGAGGAGGACTACTCGACGACGTCCGTCGGCCGGGACAGCAGCGGCTCCCTCTATGCCGCCAGCCCGGCGTCGTCTTCCTACTTCTCCGACCGATATGGCACGCCGCTGAGCGGCGAGTGCTCCCCTTGCACTATGTCCCCCTGGCACCAATCCTTCCCTATCGGTTTCATGAACGCCGGCGCCGACTCCGGTTGGTCCCTCACCTCCATCCCCGGCGGCCCCGAGGACAGCGGCGCCACCTGCCTCATCGGCTCCCTCGTCCGCGAGGAAGGGCACATCTACTCCCTCGCCGCCGCCGGTCCTCTGCTCTACACCGGCTCCGACAGCAAGAACATCCGCGTGTGGAAGAACCAGAAGGAGCACGCCGCATTCAAGTCCAGCAGCGGCCTCGTCAAGGCCATCATCATCATCGCCGGCGGCGATCGGATCCTGACCGGCCACCAGGACGGCAAGATCCGGATTTGGCGCATCCTTCCCAAAGAACCCGCCGCTTATAAGCGCGTCGGCACCCTTCCCCGCCTCAAGGACTTCCTCAGGTGCTCCCTCAAGCCTTCCAACTACGTGGAGATTGGCCGGCGCCGGAGCGCCCTCTGGATCCGCCACTGCGATGCCGTGTCCTGCCTCAGCTTCAGCGAGGAGCAGGGTCTCCTCTACTCCGGCTCCTGGGACCGGACCTTCAAGGTCTGGCGCATCGCAGACTCCAAGTGCCTCGAGTCGGTTGTCGCCCACGACGACGCCGTCAATTCGGTGGCGGCCGCAGCCTTCGACGGCCTCGTGTTCACCGGCTCGGCCGACGGCACCGTCAAGGTCTGGCGGCGGGAGCTACAGGGGAAGGGTACGAAGCACAAGCCATTGCAGACGTTGCTGAAGCAGGACACCGCCGTCACGGCGCTGGTGATCAGCCCGTCGGCGGCGGTGATCTACAGCGGCTCCTCCGACGGGCTGATAAATTTCTGGGAGTGGGACCGGCAGCTCAGCCACGGCGGCGTGCTGCGAGGCCACAAGCTCGCCGTGCTCTGCCTCGCCGCCGCTGGCAGCCTCGTGCTCAGTGGATCCGCTGACAAGACTATATGCGTCTGGCGGAGGGAGGGGCTAGCCCACTCCTGTCTCTCCGTTCTCACCGGGCACTCGGGCCCGGTTAAATGCCTCGCCATCGAGGAGGAAGAAAGCGGCGGCTCCGGTGCCGGAAACCATGGCGCAGGCCCACAGCACCCACAATCCGGCAGCGGCGCGGCCGCCCGGTTCATCGTCTACAGCGGAAGCCTCGACAAGTCGGTGAAGGTGTGGCGGGTGTCGGACCAGTCGCCGGAGGCGCTGTTGCGGGGACCGCAGCACATGCCACGGTAGATTTGTACGCCGGTGAGCTCGGCCTGCTGCCTGAATTCGTATCATTTCTCGGAGAGTGCTGTCTAATTTTCTCTCTTCATTTTCATAATCTTTTTGGGGACACATTAAATTCATTTTCTAAATTTGTGTTTTTGATAACTTAAAAGGTAAATTGAATAGGGGCTCTAAGATTAGAATAATGCTACAAATAGGTCCCATACTTTAAAAATTCTCGAGTCTCTGAGTTTATATTTGCGCTACCGTTTGGTCCCAAGTGAGATGACGTCTGAAACTCACTGACTTTTTACTATTTTACCCTCAAATTTTTTTTACTCATTCTCTATGTTATTTTAAAGGATTTCGAGACTTTTTTTCATTATTCTTCGAGATCATTTCGAAGTTCTTCGCCGATCTTCTCTATTGTCCATATTTCTGATATATCATATTTATTTGAGAAGTCAATCTTTGAATCTTAAAAAAATATAGAAGATGGAATATATACTAAAATATTAAATATATTATTATCTTTATTTTGATTAAAAAAGAGTTTGGAATGAGGAGACTGATCTTTGATGTGCAGCCCTGCATCTGAGATTGATAAAAAATACAGATAAATTATTAAATATGAGTTACAAGAGTATTTTGGTCCATATAAATATGACTAGCAGTCAAATTTAACAGTTATTATCGAATTGGACCATCCAAAAAAATGATATTTAAACTAAAGGATCAAACGGCAGGACAAACACAAACTCGAGGACTCAAATCCAGACTTTTCAAAATGTGAAATTTATTTACAGTACCATTCTAATCTCAGGAGCACCTGTGCAATGAAGAAAATAACAGAAAAAAAGAGACAATATTAGCTTATATGAGACCTGAATAAAAATATTCTTTTTAAGCTTAAATATTGAAAAACTTTTCTTATTACTGTCACCAAAATTATTAAACATTTATAAAATGGTATGTTTTTGAATATAAAAAAACAAGTAGACTACATGACGGTTGTCTTAGTAATATCAAATTCATTTACAATATATTTAATGTAATCATAATTATTTAGCATATTCTTAAAACATTAATTGAGTCTTTTATTAGATTTTTGGTATACAAAAGCAAATTTAATCTAAATATAATGCTACGACGCACATATATTATCGAATTTGAAATAACACAAATTTAAATGAGCATATTCATACTTAACATCATTCAATTTATACTTGATATGAGTTAATAATAATTATTTTTTATTAATTTATACGTATACGTAATTATATTTCTTTAATTTAAAATAATGTGTAAAATAAAGTGGCTCAATAAATAATATTTTTTTCTAATTAGTAGATTAATTTGATTAATTTAAAATTATATTAATATTTTAAATAAATAGAATATTTAAAATAATCTATTAATTAAGAAAACATTTTTTATTAATATCGAACGATCTTTTTCACGTTATTTCAAATTAGTGAACTTAATAATAATAATAATAATAATAATAATAATAATAATAATAATAATAATAATAAAAGAAAGTAGCGAGTTGTTTGGCGCGAGGACCAAAACGATACTAATTTAAAAAACAATAATAATAATAATAAATAAATTTTTCTAATCATTCTATACAAATTTTAATATAAAAAAATATTATTTTATTTCATATACTCAATAATTTTTAATAAAAATATTAATTTTATTTCACATCCTAGACTAAAATACTAGATTTGTGTAAATTTTTAGTATTTTGATCTAGGACATGAAATAAAATTGATATTTTTATTAAAAATTATTGAATACGTGAAATAAAATAATATTTTTTATATTAAAATTTATGTAAAATAATTAAAAAATTTTATTTATTATTATTATTATTATTATTATTTTTAAATAAAAATTATTTTGGTCCTCGAAGGTTTTCAGCTGATTCAATTAAAAATCAGTCAGTAGCACCAATTGATTTATCCGCACAACCACAATAATTATTAAATCAGATTGGGGCTCCATAAACACTCAATCCAATAATTGCAAAAAATAATAGAATTAATTAAACTTCATGAATATATAAAATAAATTTGATAACTGTTAATTAATTTTTTTGTATTTTACCAAATTAATTGGTATGATTATTAGCGTTGAACATGATCACAATAAATAAATAAATATATATATATATTTGAACGTGATCTTGTATAGTGCATTTTTATTATTATTAAAAACAGAGATATAAATATAATTTAAAATTTAAAACCCTACAATTGAAATAAATCATACAGTTTCGTGGTGCACTCCATTTGTTTAAACAGATATTGTACGAATATATTTCCATCTTAAAAGCAAACATATAATATAAAATAAAATTAATTGCCTTAAAAGTCATCGCATATGAAATTAATTATTTATTATTTATTATTTTATAAAAATATAAAATAAAATTAATTTATATTTTAAATATATAATAAACATGTTCAATATTATTAAATTTAATTTTTAACCGATTTTAATTTTAATTCTTAACACTTCTTCAAATTTTCAAATTTATGCCATTTCAAATTTTACATTATTATCTTATCAATGTCATCATCTCGCCGGCACTCTCCCCACTGCTGTCTCACCTTCGTCGTTTTGCCATCATTGCCTCCTCAATCTTAGAGAGAGGGAGAGAGAGGAGAGAGAGGAGAGAGAGGAGAGAGAGGAGAGAGAGGAGTGGGGCGGGCAGCATCTTCCGTCTGCTGCTCCCCTTTGCACAGGCGTGAGCAAGAGAGGCTGTGGAGGGGGTGGGAGCACCGACAACCCACCACTCTCCACACAGGCACATACTCACACGTCTGTGCAGGGGAGAGAGGGAGAGAAGATAAAATTAAAATTTTTAAAATTTTAAAATGAAATATTTTTATTTTCTAAATGCTCACAAAAATCTATTATGTAATAATTATAATTTATAAAAAAATTTATTATTAAAAAAATTTCAAAATAAAAATTTTAAATAAATTTTTGAAAATTATAAACTAAATAATAATTATAAATTAATTATATAAACTTTTCAATAATTAATTTTAATCCTTAAAATTAACCTATGCAAACAGGGGTTTGTCTTCAATGAGCAAAGAGAAAATAAATATTTAATTAAATAATATCTATAAAATTACAAAATTATTAATCAAAAAATAACCTTTATATAACATAATATAATATTAAAATAATAATGAACCAAATGCTTTCTTAATTTTTTAAGAGTTTAGTAAACTATTTTGAAAAGTATCTCGTAAAATAATTGTATTAAGAGCACGCGAGCGTGAGCCTATGTGCCATTCTCGACTCAGAAGCCCTTGTATAAGGATTTGAGAGGAGGTAAAGAGAGGAAAAGCTGAAAATGACTTGAAATATGAATATCAAATATAAGTTTGTGCAAAAAAAATTATAATATTGAAGGTTATTGAATAACAACTCAGGATTTAATATATTTTGAAAGAAGAAAATCAAAAATATATAGATGTAATTATCAAGATGCTGGTATAATGACATAGATGCAACCAAAAGAGGTAATAAATTTGGCTCTAATTATTGAAGTACACAACTGATTCATTTTTTTTATTTGCTTTCAATTGGTAGACTTCTCTAGATTTCTAGCAATACATACTTTTTATGTATAATTTTCATTGTTTAATGCTTCAAAATTCAGGTTTTGTGTATTCCTATTCTGCAAAATTTACTTTCTACAAAGTGACCTAAATGGCAACATGCGACAACCTTTGTAAAATTAATCATATGAAGTAATTCTTCATCCTTTGAGATTTTTAGATGTTATAGGGTAAAAATGTCATGACAGTTTAACCTGACACGTGGGAGATATTAGGTAAAGTACGAGACATCTAATTCTCGAATTCAGTTGTCGAACAGTCTTCATGCGGGCTAGCCGAATAGAGGTTACATCTGTCGAGTGTCCTATGAGCTGAAGCAAGGGGTCCAGGTGAAAGCCCAGACGAATGGTTTACCCGAACAAGGCAAGCTAGTTCATCTCAATTCGATAATTAATGCGGGCCACATTCAGCATAACTTAGAGTGTGGGTTTTATGTTCTAGTCTAGAGGATTACGTCCTCCCCTTATGGAAGAGTGATCATGAGTATAGGCGACAGATCAATCACCATGCCCAAATGGCTCCCTCATTAATGAGAAGCCACCTGCTCAACCAAAACTCTTAGGCTAAATCACCTCCCCATAAATATTACCATTTAACCCCCCTGTTTAACAGTTCAAAATTATCCTAGTTTAATTTTAAATAGGTATATCACAACACACATAAAATTTAATATTAAAAATTAATTTTATTTCATATCCTACACACATTACCAAAATAATAACTAATTTATATTACATCTCTCACATATCTCAACATAATAACTAACTTTATATCACATCCCTCACATATTTCAACATAATAACTAACTTTATTTCACATTATTCAGTCTTCCTCCTTCCTCCTAATGAAGAGTTCCTCACCGATCCTGACTTTCCATTCTTGACCCCTCAACAATTAATCAACCATTAATCTTACTTATTCCTTGATTGGTTCTTTTGTGCAACAATTAGAGTTTATGAATATGAACACACACCAAAATTTTGATGTATTTTTTTATCTACTTTAGCTTTCCATATGAGATCTTTGAGGGTAAAAAAACCACTCTTGTTTTTCATAGATAATGCTAAAAAACTTTCAAAAAGGACAAATAAATGCTCTTGTCAAATCCTTTTTTACAAGCAAAGTAGAAAGATGCCTTAAGCAATTTGATCAACATCCATTTTTCTCATCCCTTCACTTATATTATGTACATTCATAGTTTACCTTTTTATTCTCCCAAAATTTTGTAAAAAGAGAAAAATACTTTTGTGTCGGATATTTTTCCATATAGGTTATATGGAGACCTGGCACGTTCTAAATCTATTTATAAATAAGCTATAACAGCTTTCGAAAATCATAGGATGTTGATACAATTAGGCAGACTTATTTAAACAATATACGTGTTGCTCTAATTTCGTCATGCTAGTTAGTCGACACTTACAACTAGTTTTCAATTTCACTATGCACAAAATCCACCACCTCGTGTGTGACAATATCCTATAAGCTTAAAGAATCCAAAACTACCTTTCACTATCACCAAGCCACTGCATGCTAGCAAGAAAAGGTGAAAAATCAACTATTTGCCTTAATCCTGTGTAAGAAGATATCTCTTGCCTAGTGATTCTTCTAGCCATTGAGCTTGGTGAAATCAAAGAAATACAAACTGGTTCACGGAATACATATGTATATATGCAACATGTAAAATGATTTTAAGCACTTTATAATGCCAGTAACTTGCCTTTCAAACCCACCTCAACTAGTTCTTATACTTCATAGTCTGTTTGTCAAATCCAATTGTTGGGAATTGTTTGGCATATTCTTCCACGTCATGGCGAAGCTTCGAAATCTCAGATTGTATATTGTCATTTATTTGAATAGCGGCCAGAAAATCCTTAAGCTTTGATCCACCTGATATGAAGGGAAAGAATTATAATTAGTAAACGATGGTTAATTTATCAATTTACTATGTAATCATACATTTCAAAACCGTCAACTCACACCTTTTGTTTCAGCCTTGATTCTCACCGCTAGTTTAACAACACTATCAAAAAAGTCGGCAACTTTAGCGAAGTCATCCTCTATGAATCCCCTAGATGTGAGCGCAGGTGTTCCTGTCAACATAGAGAAGCTCAGAAACGATAAAAAATATAATTATCAGCTAATACTGAAAGGCATGTACCCATCCTAATGCCTCCAGGGACCATGGCAGACACGTCACCAGGAACTGTGTTCTTATTGGCTGCAATATGAACCAATTCCAACACCTTCTCAACTCTAGATCCATCAATTCCCTGTAAAAAATACATAATTGGCAAAGCACAATATAAGAGGTACCAATATAAAAGGATCTTTTTAGTTGACAAATGGAAAACACTATATACACATAGCCAAATATGGGACACAAATTATTACTTCATTATAATAAAACACTAGATTATGTCACTTCACCATTGTTTAGTATTCGCAGAAAACAATGAACAATGAGAAATAGCACTGTGGCATACTGTTACCTTGTTTTTGAGATTCACCAAGACCAAATGAATATCTGTACCACCAGAAACAAGATCGTAACCCTTCTCAATTAAGCACTGCAACATCAAAAAGCTTGCAAATTGGAAAATGGAAGAGAAACAAATACATTATGCAGAAATTTCTTAAAAAGATAGATCAGACACAATTTGGTTTGAGTACGCAAATCGCTCAAAATGATGGTGGCTAGTGGAGAATTAAGCTATTAGCCATTCATAGACGTTATGGCACAAGTTGGTCTCAACTCTGAAGGCAAAGGAAAATCATATAAACATTTCAAAACTGACATGGTGTAAGAATAATGAAGGCTATTTAAATGCTAACTCAATTAACTCAAAAGTTGTATAGAACAATGGAAGATACTAAACACGGTTGTCATTGTTCAAGAAAAAAAAAATTGTATGATCAATTAGGCAGACCTAGAGGATAAAAGTTGTTTGCAAGGTACATTTGCTGTGAAGAATAGGTGTGACGGAGAAATAACAAGTGGTATAAACAGATGACAAGAATATTTAATCTAAGGATCAACATTAAATTCACATATATTTATAGAATTATAAGTGTAGTTAAAACACATTCAAAATGAAGTACAATAATGCATGCTATCTGCAGATAAGATAAGTGTTGAGAGATAAAATGTTTATTTGGAAGTAAATAAAAAGCTACAATAGATAAATAGAGGATTAGAAAGATGATGAGTTTGGGATAAGGAGAATAAGTGTTGAGTAAATGATTAGCAATTTAACCGGACATGAAGTTTACTATTAATCAACCACTAGGGATGAAGGGACACATAACATGTAGATGTGGTAGCTTTAATTAACTTAAGTATTATTATAGTACAAAAAAATGTTGACAAATAAGGGTATCATAAATGGAGTTAAAGTCAAGTGGCTGAAGTGAAAATTATCTGAACATTATATGATAAAAGAATATAGAAGGAGCATAATTTACAGAATATTAATAAAACAATTTTGCATGTGTAGGTGCAAGTATTGTTTTTTTACTAAAATCACTTCAAATAGAATTGGGTGCTGACGAAATGAGTATTGAGATGAATTAATGGTAAGACTAGAAATAAAACAATAAAGAAAAGTCACCTATTAGAAAAAGTGTGAAAAAAGTTGCTATTGAAAAGAAAATGATAGAAAAGTAGATTTGGGCGGTTTAAACATGTAAATAGAGGGTTGCATACATAATTATTCTAAAATAAAAACATAAAAGGGTGTGCAAAAGATAGATATTATAAATAATAATTTTTATTAATTAGAAAAAGCATGACAGTACAAAATGGTTGGTCAAAGAAAAATCATAAAACTAACCCTAATTTGTGAAAAGAAGAATAATGATAACTTTTATCAGGATGACGATTGAACTCCTAAAATATGGCCAACAAAATCAATACCTTAGTAATAATGAAAACATCTTTTTAAAAATGGGTATTACACCTGAGCAAATTTCGCACAATTGCTAAGCACCTGCTCTTGATAGGCTCTGAACTCCGGTGTCATTGCCTATTGCATGTATCCATGTAATAACCTATATTAGCCAACTAGGGAAGGAAAAAAAGAAATAAAAATGTGAATATAAATGATGCTGCAGACAACAACATGAGATCAATGTTATTCCTAAATATGCATGAGAAGAAGAAAACCACTGAAAGTTTGTATATAGCAATCGACAAACATAGGTGCTAGCAGCTACATTTGCTGATGATTTAGAGGATAGCAGCTTAACCTCGACTTCTTCATTGTTTAATTTTAGGAATTCTTTAAAAGAATTATTCTATTTTTGAATGGAAATATCACACTACGTAACTGGGACATGTTGGGCATAATACTTAAAGGCTTGGGCATGTACATCATATAAGTTAGAATCAGAAGTTTAATATGTAAAATTCTATCTTTTGCAGATCATAATGTAAATTCCCCTTTTCTATTGATCTTTTGTCCCATCCTATAAATTTCCCACAACCTCGCATTTAGAAGTCATGTCTTATGAGTGGTGGGTGACAGTGAATAATTGCAGCTCCCTCTACAAAGCCATATCTGGAAAGAACCTTCTTGTTAATTGATTTGCATTTGCTTTACCAAAAAACGTAAAAGCAATCTGGAGAAATATACATACCTGTTTCAGTGCGACAGCTAAGCCAGAAATTGTATGGTTATGCGGACCACCTTGTAATCCAGGAAAGACAGCAGCATTGATTTTATCTTCCAACTCATACACAACCTTACAGAAAAGACAATGCATACATATTTAGTCATTTATTCTTTTCTACCTCTGCAAAGGTTGCATGCATATGAACCACCCTCGTAAAGCAGGTGCTATTGGCACAGGGATACCATTTTATTCCTTAATACCTTAACAAAGTTTGAAATATGCATGACCTGCACCAAGCACACTCACATGCTTTGCTTTCAAAGCTAAAAGAGCTTAATGCATGTTCTTAAATTTTGAATCACTTATTCAATATGTGGTTCCAAGTCAACTTTTTGTTAGTGTTCTCGTTTTGTAATGTTTTTCTTGTAAGTGGGCTTTGATTTGTTAATTGTTATACCCTCACTACAACTTTTTATTAGGCTTCTGCTGACTGTTTTTGGTAAATAAACATGATTCTTATTGCTGCATATTACATCATGTATTCTGATTCTTTCAGAATATATCAGGTACACAAAATTAAGAATAACGTTAGTTGGGAACAAAATATGCATTAGCAGCAGAAACCAATTGGTTCGGTTGTTTTACCTGATGTATTCTAATTTTTTACTTCATATCATGCAAGTACTTTGAAATAAATACGAAGGCTAACTCAAGGATTATTTAATATCAAGTTAACAGTAAAGGGGAGTGCTGCATTCAAGAAAAATTAAAGATCCTTAGCTCTATTCTGCACTTTTAAATCACTGACTTTACCTCTTGCCCTTGTTTGTTGATCTCCTTTACTCCTTTCCTGAAAAATATCATTGCCCCACGCGGTCCACGAAGTGACTTATGAGTTGTAGTTGTTACTACATCTGCATACTCAAAAGGAGATGGAATAACACCGGCCGCAACAAGACCACTTATGTGTGCCATGTCTACCAAAAGAATTGCTTTTTGCTTGTCACACACCTGCCCAGTATGCCATCAGTCAACATCATTCAAGAAGCAATGATTTTAATTGACAATCTCAGATTTCATGATCGTGCTAGTCAAATCAAAATATATTTCACCTTTCGCATTCTTTCATAGTCATAGAGGCGTGCATAAGCGCTTGCTCCAGCAACAATTAATTTTGGCCTGAACAGTGAAGCACTTTTCTCTAACTGCCATTGTAAAAACAAATTATGAGTTCATTGCAATAGGAACATGGATTGCTGAATAATGACTTAAGTTTGAAGAAAAAGCTTGGGCAATAGAAGAGTTCCTATTAAAATATTTCTGAAGCAACTTCTAATTAAGATTTAATTGTGGTAGATTTCCATGGTGTCTGAGAAAATATGAGGACTTCAAAACCAAACCATTTCTTCCTGCCGAAAGAAATCGTTTCTATAATCTCAATGAGCAGCGTAATAAATGATAAAAGCCACTCTACAGTTACAAAACATAAAGCAAATTTTCAGGGTGAAAATTGTTCCGAAGGTTCATGTAGTGAAAATCTAGACAAATCCTATAAGCATGCATTTGGATCTTAAAAGCAACTAAAACAAGCTATATATTTCCCTCACAATATTCTATTCCGATCATCGGGAAAGCTAACGACAATGAACACAGGTAAATCTCCGAACATATGGCTTAGAAATAATCATATACTGATATATAATATAACTAAAAGTGAGCATTTACCTGATCATAGTCAATGTATCCAGTAGTCTCATTCAACCTGTATGGCATTGTCTCAAAGAATATTGACACAGCTGAGATTTTCTTCGTATCAGTCTGCATCCAATCGTCAATATCATAAATAAAAGAAAGTTTCCTAAACGCTGAATAGGAAAGGAAAGTCACAACAACAAATTTATGACTTAGATAATAAAATGTTTTCAGAAGCCTGTTAAAATTACTTTGATTTCAGAAAACATTTAAGAGATTTGTCATAATGTTTATATGCAAGAAAACTCAAATTTACCTCCAAATATGCTTTCAAAAGAACACTTTTGCGATACATTGTCCACATATTTTTAACTAACGAATTTCCCTAAAATTATTTAGTTCTCGTGAAGAACATATAATGCAGGAAAATATGTTCTGCTTTGCTGGAATTGTATGAAAAAGAAAACCCTTTTGCACATTCTATGTGCAGTAAGCAATAGCAGTCTAGCAGGATTAGGATAGTCACCACAAGGACAGATGACAAAACATGCCTTACTTTTCTCTACCAAGTAAAAAAGCAATAATCAGAAAGAAACAGGATGCCAACTAAATAGAATTCACTGCATAAAGCTTAAATTTAGTATTGTTGCACAGTAAATATTCGACAAACAGAACTGATTAAAACATCCAAGAAATCTTCACCTTAGAAAAATATGAATATGTCTGCCAAAATCTAATACAAAAATTCGAAATTCAAGAACTCTTGAAACAACTGCAAATTGAAAACCCAAAGCATTATTATAATTATTAAATTTGATGTGATCTACTTGGCTAATCGCAAACTTCAAACCATAGGCAAATATATTGCAGTGAAATAACAATCCGGAAGGGAAAGAAACAATCTTAGAACTCTACCAACCTGATAGCCATGTGAAAGGTGCCCACCATGAGGTAGATCTAGCGCCATTATTCTGTCATGTGGCTTCAAAAGAGCAGTATAAACTTGAAAATTAGCAGGAGATCCAGAGAGAGATTGTACATTCACTGCAAAATCAACGGAAAGCACCACATCAAATGTATTACAGGTAGAAAAACTTAAAACTAATTATTTGATTAAGTGAAGTCCCACTGTCCCAGTAAGTGAATACTCAAGACACAACAACAACAACAACAACAACAACAACACATTAAGTAAAATAAAAAAATAGATCGTCATTGTGCCAGGACCATTATGTTCAAGATTTACAACAATAAAAACGAAATAACCATGGAGATAATTACGTAAAATAGTTGTCCTGCAGGAAACAATGAGAACCACGTGCTTACGCTAAGAATGCTGAAAAGAAAATTACCACAGAGAAATAAGCTTGGATTTAGCAATTTCTAAAAGTATGTCATTAATGAGCTTTGCTCATAGATTGATAAGAATTGAGAATGCCCAACTCTGAAACTAATCAATTTTTAAAGCCAAATCAACTGTAAATGAGAGTATCCTTTCATTAAGCCAATCACATTTTCAGAGGACTGAATAAATTTGAAAAGCCAATGTTTCATGCACTACCTCCCCATTTGGAAGAATCCAACCTAAATGCTTCGAGGGCACGCTTTTGACATAAGGATTCCGCCATGTCAATGTACCTGAAATTGGGCAAGGCCCAAAAGTAACTTTAACAGAAAAGGGCAACGAAGAACTTAAAGCTACCTTCTGGGAACTCAAGGAAGGTAGAGATCTTACTCATTGCCACCATAGTATCTGGCGCCAGGGTACCCCTCGCTGTACTTGTTAGTCATGACCGATCCAACGGCTTGCATTACTGATATTGAGGTAAAGTTCTCCGATGGTATGAGCTCCAAACCCTTCCAAAATTAAGAAAAGGACGAATGTTCAGAGCCTAATGCCATGAAAAAGAAGGATAATTTGAAGTTAAGCAGCATGAAGAGGAGAACCGAAAAGAAGAAAACGAAAGCACAATAGATGAGAACCTTCCATTGCCGGTTTTTCTCCAGCTCGATGATATCGGCGATTTCAGGATCCACTGTTTCCAGAGGGGAATTCAGCTGTTTGGGCCACTGCACACAATATCCGATACTTGAAACATCACAGAAACATTTTGAAGTCCCTAATGGAACCGTACAGGCAGAAGAAAGCACAAGGTTAGCGGCCTACCGTGACACCGGTTCTATCCTTGTTGTCGTAAACAGCAGCCGAGCTGGACAGAGAAGACTGATTCGGTAGCAATACATAGAAGAAGAATCAGACAAGCGTTTTTTGTAAGAAGAAAAAGCAAGGGAAATGACGAGAAGGAAAATACCATGTAACAGAGAGAGTTTGCGGAGAGAAGATGCCGTCTCTCGGCAATGGAACACGAAAGCCTCCTGAGCGCCGTTGCCATTGCCATCTCCTGCTCTCCTTTCCTCCTCCGGATCTTGCCGTGGCCTATACCTTATCGTCCCCTCGAACCTCGCCGTTCTTATGGCTCAAAAGAGGGACGGCGGACAGCCACCAACGATGATAATCGCCGTCCACCACTAATATAATAATAAAAAAAAAAAATTATATAAGCAGATAAATAAATATTATCTGTAAACAAAAAATACAATTTTTCAATTATCATAAACCTACTGAGAAAATTTGAGATTGTTATTTTTTTATTGTTAAAAAATTTGAGAATGTTATCACATATGATAATACAGGTTGATTAATTTAAACTAATGATATAAAATTTGCATCATGCCATCATGATAATATGTGTATAAATAACAGATGTTGAAAATCATGGTTACATTTGATTTCAAGACCATCTGATCTCGAGTTAATATTAAATTAAAAGTTTTTAATTTGATCAAAAATATGAACCATAAGAATTCAATTTGATCTCGATCCAAACAAGACTCGACTTATTCATTATTAATTCAAACTCAATCAACAAGTATAAATATTTTTTTATTCAATCAAATTAAATCATATTATTCATCACAATCTAATAATTAAAAATAAAAATAAAAAAATTAATCTACAATTGATAAAGTTTGAATAAATATTATAAAAACAATCCTAATGTATTAGGATATTCTAAAACACTAACATACTAAAGTAAATTATATACATATATATATAATTTTTTTTATTTTTTTAATCGATTTGATCATATGCTAATTTAAGATTGGATTAATAAAAAATGGTGTCTCAATTGGATCGAGTTAATCTCAATTCGTGTGACACCTATGGTCAAAGAGGACAGCAAGTGATCGTCGAATGATATTCTCAGAAAGAAATCACTAAGACCTTGCGGCTCTTGATAGACTTTCAGCTAATAAGTAGTGGTAAAAAGGGCATAAAAATGAATCATCTCACATCGAAAAAATAGGAGATCTTGAGTTGTATAAGTAGATAATGTGATCTTATATAGTAGATGCGTATTTTGTAGTAAAACTGTGAGGTTAATGATAGAAAACTTCATAGTTAAGTGTGCTTGGGTTGGAGTAGTACTGGGATGCGTGACTTTCTGGAAAATACTCAAGTCATGCAGTTTCTAAGCCAAAATGGACAATACCTTTACATTTGAATCACAAGATGTTACAATATAGTATCAGAGCCGACCTCCCGTAGTACGATAGGCGAAAGAGAGGGGTATAGGATGAATTGTCCCACATTGAAAAGTGAGAGAGATCCAGAGCAGTATAAATAGATAACGTGATCTCAAATACTAGAGATACCTTTTGGGACAAAACTGTGAGATATCACATATGCTCCATTTAAAAAAAAAAAAAAAAACAAAGTCACATATGCAATTGTTTTTTTGATTATTTATATTTAACAAAAACGAGGGGAGACTAAACTTAAGAAAGGGTCCTGAGGGAGGATGTGGTTGTCACGTGTGAACTAACGGTTTGCCACATATGCCATCCTATCCACTATAGCACAAAAGAATGGGATAGGATTCTTCTCCAATCAAAAAGTTCAAGTTTTAATTCTTGGTTTGATACCACTCATTTAGTTGAATATCATCATTTCAATTTGATATTTGCCATTTACTGCATAATATTAACTTCTCCCATATGATATTACATCATATAGATCAAAAATTTTGAGAGAACTCAAGCTAATTGTCATTGCTAATGTAGAGTATGTGAGATCTTATTTTAGATTCTCAATATTTCTGTAAGAATGAGACCTTGAGTCAGCATAAAACGAACAAAACATAAGAATTTATCTTAGATTCTTGACATTTCATTCCGTCTGAGAGTTCAGGCATTATCTCAGATTTGCTGCTAGAGGCTGTCGAAAGTTAGAACAAAAGTACACCCAACTTGAGAGGGCTTCCTACTTAGATGTTTGTATAATTAATGTAGTCAATGGAGAGAGACGGGGAGCAAGGCATCTAATTCATTTTCTCTCCTCTGTTATAGCCCATGAAATTCAATTCGTCTCTCTCGATCTCTTACCTTTATTTGGGATGGGAGGAAAAAGAAGTGAAGGAAGAGTGAAAATTAGTAAAGCAATCTTTCTTTGCGATTGTTAAGATTCTCAAAAAAATCACAAATCTTTCAAATCAAACTCAATCTTCAATAATTAAAAAAAATATAATATATATATATATATTCTACATCCTACAAATTTTTAACATAAAAACAAATTTTCACCAATTTTATTTATATTTTATGTAATTCTTTACATAGCAAATTAACTCTTCACATCATACATAATTATCAAGATGTAACTAATCAAAAAAGAAAAAGCAAACCAAACTGACCTAGATGTGAAATCCTCAGCCACATTTGCAACTTCGTCAGTGAAACTTATTGGCAGGAATGTTTGTCAGTAATCTCAAGGCAACAGATAATCTGGATATATATTTATTAAGTCCCTTATTAGTAAATATCCGTTGAAACCATAATTCAAAGATAAAGGAAAAAGAGCACTTGGACGAGCTTCAGAAAAAAGAAAAAAAAACTGAGTCTCATAAAAAAGAGTTCTTGGGGCAAACCGTGCAACAAATCCTCTTTTTAGGCACTTGGTTTCTAGCATCTGCTTGGATGTTCTTCATGCGCAGAAGTACCTTTAAATGACTATCGAGCATGTTCTGTAGCTTCAGATGATTATGGAGCATGTGCATTGTGAAAGAGAACATATTTTTTGCCACCAATAATCACTTACAATAAAGAAACAAACTGCCCAGTTCACTAATTACGAAGGAATAATTACATATCACAAAAAAGACTCAAATCTTTCTATTAAAATGTATAACATGACAAAAAGAATCTAAGTGCTTTCATCAAAAAGATGCTGAGAGTTTTCGGTAAGTGTTTGATTAATCAAATAAATTACTAAAACTGCAAGCCAATTTAAATACATATGTGGTTGTTACTAGAGCATTATGGATGAACCATACATTTTGCAAGAGAACAATAAAATGATGGGCAAATTCCATCCGGGTCCCTGATGTCAAAAGGGCATCTGAACAATTTTATAAACCCTCAAACCGGGTCATTGAGGTTATAAAAGCACTATCATTTGGTTCTAATTAAGAGAAAATTATTATTATTTTTTATCATTATGTTCTAAGATTATTCCAAATTGTTGGCTTTTTGGCATTTTAGAATATATTTTTAAAATATTTATATTTATATTTTTAATTTTAATTTTTTAGAAAGAAAAAAATATGAGAGGAGAGAAATTAAATATTAGAACCTACATGTTATGTTTATGGTACTTAGATTTTATTTCTGTTACATAGAATTGTCTAAAGATTTCGTTGTTTAATAAGAGAACAAGGCCTCAAAAGTATTTAAGGTTAAGTTTGGATGAACTTCCATGTTGGCACAAGTAATGCAAACAATGGATCGACCTTTGATGAATGAACTTCATATCCGTATCTTAACTAGTAGCAAACTGGGGAAAACATAGCAGCTTGATAGGAAAAAAATGATGATTTTCTTCATGTTCTATTAAAATGAAAAAGCAGCGTCACATAGTAGCTTTCCTATTCTCTTAGGGAAAAAAGTTAGGAACAAAGGTATTAGTGTTGGAGTGAATACAAAGAATTATCATACATTAACAATAAGTTCTGGCTATGATGGCCCCAACTCACTATTTAGGCTTTTGCGTTCAATGACATCCATTCACTTATGTATTAAGCCCAACTTAAACGCCTTACTATACCTCCCATAACATATGATAATAAAATTAATAGTTCAACTGAAATCAAGTGGTACATGTGGATGATCCCATGGATTCTTAGCCTTACCATGGTTGAGCGAATCCAAGAATGGGTGACTCGTAGTGTGATTTCAAGTGATTGAGTAGGCTTTTTATAAGCATGCACAATTAGTGGGTTAAAATATTCCCATGAAGGGAAAAGACTAATATGGATGGAAGTTCATATGAGGGGAAGATTGTTGAAATGTGGGAGTGCACATGAAGAATTATCCAACATTGGTAGTCAACTATAAATTGTGACACTTTTGTTATTGTTAAATTGACACTTAACATATGAGTGATGTCTCTAACTCATTAGCTTAGATTTTTGAGTTAAATTGTGCTCATTCATTTGTGAATTACACCCAACTTGGGCCAACTGATATTTCTCCCCCTAACAATTAGGCAAGTAATAAGACTCTCTGAATCATTCTATTTCTTGAGCATGTATCAGATTATCGCATCAGAGCAATAACAATATTCTAAATCAAAAAGCATGACTACTCTTAAAAGGGACATCCATTCTGAATAATTCTGATCCTAATATTGTTTTAGTACTAGGACGCTTCATTTACACTGTTACTTATGCTTTACGCTGTATTCAATTTAAATTTCAAAAAAAAAAAAATTACTTTTTTCAGAGTATGTTAACTGAAGGAAACCGGCTTACCTTTTGCCTTGCCAAATGACAAACGTAACTCCGAATGCTCTAGAGTCATGTGGTTTCAAATAAAATTCAACCTTCTGCTTTAAGAACTTCACCAACAATCTCCACAAGAACAAGCTCCATCTTAAGTGATGAAATCTTTTTGCATCCCTGAACACAATCTTTCTATTTGTGATCCTTGATATAAGTATGATTGCATCATGGCAGTCATCACTAACCCTCATGGTTTTTATGACACGAATCCTCATCCCTGGCCAAGTATTCAGCAGCACTATGGCTGCACAGAATTCTCTCCTTGACCTCCTCTGCCAGATCATGAGGCACTAACTCGTTCTTTGGAATGTAGCCCATTTTTCTCATTTCACAGTCCAACTTATCCAACATCTCTATGATACTCAGATAATCTGGATGGCTTTTATTCTCCACTAAGAAGGCATGAAGCTCCCCATTTAATTCCACCAAACTATACCCAGGCGTTTTCTTCATTCCTATTGTCTTGATTACCCTTCTTACTTCGACTACCTTCTCCCACTTTCTTCCTGAGGCATACATGTTGCAGATCAGGGAATAGATACCTAAATCATCTGGGTTCAACTTGATAATCTTCTCAGCGACAGACGCTCCAAGTTCAAACTTTCTATGATTGTGACAGCCAGAAAGAAGAGCCACCCAGACTGCAATCCCCGGATCCATTGGCATGGACTCGATGAGCTTGAGACCTTCTTCAACATGGCCAGCACGAGCCAAGAGGTCCACCATACATGCATAGTGCTTTTCCACAGGATGAATTCTGAAATCATTTACCATTGAATTGAAACACTGCCTTCCCGCATGCACAAGGCCCGAGTGGCTAAATGCTGAAAGAAGAGAAGCAAAGGTGGTCTCATTCGGCTTTAAATTTGTTCTTTTCATCTCGAGGAAGAGGGAAAAAGCTTCATTACCATGACCATGAATCCCATAATTGGAAATCATTGCATTCCAAGTGATCAAATCTTTTGAACCCACTCTGTCAAAAAGAACACGAGCAGATGAAAGGTTACCACATTTCGAGTACATGTCGATTGCTGCAGTGCTCAGTATCTTATCAAATTTGAGCTTTCTCCTGACAATAAACCCATGCACAGATTTACCCAATTTCAAAAATCCGATTTGTGAGCAAGCCAGTAATGCACTTAAAAGTGCAATGGCATCTGGCTGCAACCCACAATCTTGCATCTTGATCAGCATTGAGATTGCATCACTGGCAAGCCCATTCTGAGCATACACAGAGATCAAAGCACCCCATGACACAACATTCTTATTTTTCATCCTTTCAAAGATAAGGTTTGCAAGCCTTAAGCACCCGCTCTTTGCATACATGTCCATGAGACCGGTTTCAACAACAACATTCATTTTCATCCCATTTCGAATCATATGCCCATGAACTGAAAGTCCCCTCCTCAAATCTGAGATTGCAGCGCATGCCTGCAAGAGACCAATCATCACAATCTCATCCCCATCGAGACCCTCGGAGAGCATCTTTCCATAGATGCCAATTGCTTCTACTGGCTTTCCAGCACCCGCAAACCCTGTACTTAACATTTTAAGTGAGAAAAATTTAACAAGTTGGTCGTGGATTAATTTGCAGGAATTTGTTTATGCTCATTTTCTAAGCTTAGTAACTGAACAAGTTTGAAGAAGCATAAACTCAAATTGTTTATGTTCATGGATGTATTTTTTAAGAATCAGTAACATGCTCAACATAACATAGTATGTATCATATGCACACTATTGCTATGTTTGATACCATTCTGAATTTGGTCATCGACTCTATCTGCTTATACATACTCATAAGCATGATATTTTGTATTGCTCAACAACAGTAGTTTGTGATAACTCCACCTGTAATCATCGTGGTCCAAGTAACGAGGTCTCTCATCGGCATTCTGTCAAACACCTTCACTGCACAATCCATCTTTCCGCATTTGGCATACAGATTAAGCAATGAAGAGCATACAAACACATCATCTTGAAACCCTAGATCAGAAGCGTGGGTTCGAATCTGGTCTCCAGCTTCCAGATCCGACAGATGGGCGCAGGCATTGAGAGCGACCGTGAGGGTGGAGCTATCGGGCCGACCGCGCCCGTCAGAGATCATGCGGCGGTAGAAGGAGAGGACCTCGACGGGGGAGCCTTTTCTCGAATGTGCGATAAGGATGGAGTTCCAGGCGGAGATAGTTGGTTGGGGCATTTCGTCGAGCACCTGTTCAGCGGCGGCGATGTTTCCCGTGCGGCAATAGGCGGCGATGAGGCGATCGGAGCAGCCGGGATGGGCGATGGATCCAGTGAGGATCATGAGAGCGTGGGCTTGGGCGAGGACTCGAGCATCTTTGATGGCTGCGAGATTGAAGAATGTATGCCATGGCCGGTGGCAGATGGCTGAGGGCATCTCCCGCACAATATTTCACATCTTTTCCTCGCTACAACGGTCTCCTAGAAGGTTTCTTTTTTTTTTTTCTTTTCTTTTTTTAATTTATTTATTGAAATTGTGCTTTGACTCACAGTTGACTCAAAATGATCTTGGATCGACATTCAAGCCACAACTTGAGTTCAATTGTTATTTTCAGTCGAGTTTACTTTAATTTTAACGCAATTCGAAAATTATTAATAAATAAATATATAAACATATATTTTAGATATTTTTAAATATTATATATATAATATGCAAATATAATTAATTTTAAGTTGGCTTGTAATCAAAATTATTTTAAGTTTGAACGCAAAAACTTAAAATTTTGAATTTAAGTTAGCATCATGTAATATCCAATGATATAAATATAAAGAAATTATTTATTTTAATTTTAATAAACAACATAACTGGAGTATTTTTTAAAGAGAATCACCCATCTTAGAACTACTTTAATTCAAATACGATTAACTACGAAATTCTCATCACTAGCCTCATGATATTCCCCGAAAATTATTTATATAATTTTGAATACGTTATATATATAGCTTAATAACTTCTTTCTCTTTTTAATGTGAGATGATTCATTCTTATGACGCTCTCACCACTCATTATTAAATTTAGAAGCCTAACTAAAACTATTCCTTGTACTAGTGATTTCATCCTCTCTAGACATCACTCGATCACTCTCTGCTTTCAACTACGAATGGTCACACACCAGCTCGCTCGATATTACATTTTATAGTTAATTTTTAAATAGTATAAAATGTTGCAAACTCTTGATTTTTTAGAAATTACATTTGTAATAAACTCCCTCACTGATATATATATATATATATATAATTATTCTAATTATTCTTGTTATTTAAATATCAATATTACTTATATAAATATCAATATTACTTATATATTCATATCATCTTTAATTTAATATTTATTTAATCTAATAACACCTCTCTCACCACTTTAAATCTAAAATAACAACTAACCAATTTTAAATGATATTTAAATTTATTTTAAAATAATAAACAAAAATTATTCATAGTACTTAATTCTTCATTTTTTAAGGATTTAGCAATATGAAATCAACTAAATATTTGATCGTAATCACTGATCAACTCCCTCACACCACTAAAACCCTCAATACTTTTTCAAATAGATCATGTGTTATAGCATTGAAATATGAACAAATATAAACTCATAATCACTTAAACTGTAAATATTAAAACTAAAGCGTTTGATAAAAATGTAAAAATTATCAAAATCATACTTATAGTATTTTACAACAAAAAATTAGCACTTCATCTCAACAATAAAAAGGTGCGTTGCATTCTTGCAGACCATAAATTTGACACTTGCAACTCGAGAGCGGTGCAACGTACCGAATTTATGCTTTTCGAGGATACAAAATATTTCAAACCACACACTACACATGTAAACATTCACAATCAAATTTCTCTCTCTCTCTCTCTCTCTGTCTGCCTTCATGAAATCAAGAATAAAATAGATAAACCATATCCAAGAAAAATATTTTACAGTTGCTGCAGAATCAAATCAGAGAACACCAAAGAAGGGATTTGTAATGGCTGAGTTCAGTTCCGATCCAGCAGAGTTGAGAACCGCCATGTCAACCTTGTCCCTTGGAAGAAACAGAAACTCACCATCTTCCTGCTTTTCAAACCCACATATCTCAAGAAACCCTACACCACCATGGAGGCTACCAACCCTATCCTGTTAATGACCATTTGAGAGCACTAACAATGTTTATTCTTTTTATTTAGGTCAAATGTTAATCAAGATAAGTGGTAATTGAGAGTTACATTGGAATAAATTATCATGCATGAAGAAAGTATCTTGAATTTAAAATAAAGTTGATTTGTTCGGTTGAAATTTGTATAGGATGTAAAATAAAATTAACTGTATTAAAGTATGTGTATGTAAGATAAATTGTGTCGCTGCCAAACTCCAACAATAAATAATTTTTATTGTTGGAGTTTGAACAATATGTGAAATAAAACTATATTTTATAATTCAAAATTGATATGGAGTGAGAATTGTAACTAAAAATGCCATGGCAAATTGTGTAGCTGCCAAATAGACCCAAAAGCTCAATTCAAATGGTTTTAGAATACTTTTTAAATTAAATTTACTTCTTTTCTTTCAATTTAGCCTCAAATTCGTTGGTTGTACGTAAGCTTCAAATTCGAGACCTAAATTTACGGGTGAGTTTAGGACTAATCATAATGTGCACATTTACTGAACAAAAAATTCTATTTGTTACCTGGAAGGTGGGATTATTTAGCCGAATCTTCCTAAACTTCTCCTCATTAGGATTTTTTGCAACATTGCCAACATAGGTAAGGAGGGTTTGGAATGCTCTTTTCACTTTAGCGTCATCCTCCTGCAAGGGATTTCACAAAAAAGGGTAAAAAGGTAGTATTTTGAGAAGCATCAGAAATCCAAGCTTCAGTTTCCTGAGAGGTATCATCATCATCAGTATCATCATAAACCTTTTAGGCAGTGAATATTCGATCAGACTGAACTGCAAATTAAGATCAGTTACCATAGAAGGATTCACAAGTTTGCAGTAAAGTTCCTCAACATGAACAGAAAAAGGGCAAACATGATGGTGAAAGCTAAAATTTGTACATGGAGCTTAGCAATGAAAACAATTCAAAATACATCTAAGTTGCTATGAAGAGCGAGCAGAGGAAAGAAAGCATGATTAACAATTGTACCTTATGGTTCTGCTTGAGGAAACGGAGACTATCTCTCATCCGCTCAACTTTTGTCACAGGTTTTATTGGCAACACACTCTAAGTATAATTCAAGAAATTAGAATAGATCATGAGTTCATAATTGGAAAGTCTAGAAGGCTTTCAGGAATATCAGCAAGAAACCTTCTTCTCGTCTACAGGAGGTGGTGTGGGTTTGGCGGCTACAGGATCTTCAGGTGGCAATCCAAGCTTTCTCCTTCTTTCAGCCTGTAACTTGAAGCACTCGTTGACATAACTGTATTGTTGTAATGCTGTAGCTTACTCTAATTTAGAAGCAATGCCACTTCTTGTTTTAAAGGAAAATTAAGACTCAAAACATGGTAGGCATGCCTCCATGGTTTCTTTCAAGTTGATGAGAAGCTAACTTAAGAAAATAAACTTCCTAAGAATAGAAAGAAGAGAGGGAAGATAAATAGGTAATATTTCCAGAAGAGGTTTGAAGCAGAAAAAAAGATCCTACAGTTTAAATGGGAGTGCCTGCCACATCTCCTTTAAGAGGATAGTCCCTTATACCGATCCTCAGACAGCTATGCCGTAGTGAGACAATAAGGAATCAATGACATCAAAATTTCATCTGCCACCATTTAAATGTAGCATCTCTAAGTTCTATATTTGGAAACTTGGTAGTGTCGTAGATGTATATTAAGCATGTACAGCCATTACAGCATCATTTATCACAAAAGAGAGAGGCATAGAGATGAAGATAACGCAACAAAACATGAGATAACAGAATGATGCACTATTCTATCTTAGCAAGAGAAGTTTTCCATTTGTTTCTCTTCCTAGTGCTCTGATTCCTAAGTTTGGGATGACAACATCATAAATTCTTTTCAAAACATTAAGAACCTTTTATAGATCATGTTACATAAATTTTAGGAAAATTACATTAGTGTCCTGAATATGGATCCCAACCTTTTAATTTGGTTTAATAAGGCTCCAAGTGCTTTATCAATATTTGATTCGGCCCGAAACCCCAGCCTGCAATTTCGATCACATCTCCAATTAACAAAAATTACTAGTTTGATGGTTGATCATTTCTTCATTACCACATAAGATTGTATGAAGAAATGTAGGTGGTACCCGTTTGTCAAACTTTAAAACTCAACAAGCATTAGTAGTGAAGTCAACAAGCCATCTTCACGCAATTCTGAGAGTCCAGGTGCAGAGATACAACAGGCCATCTTAACCTTCCAATTTCTTAGCTTGTTTTATTTTAATTTTTTCATTTTTCCATCTCCGGAGAGACGAACGTAGAGATACAACCTTTGGAATCGCAAAAGTGTTGAAACTACATTCAAACAATTGAGCTTCGCCTCTCATGCAAGAAGGATCGAAACTACATTCAAATCATCGAGATCCGTCTCTCACACGAGAAAGGGCATGAATTATAGAATCCTGTGGGAGCCTCAGGAAAAATAAATAAGGGATTTTCTAAATTTCATAAATGCAAGCGAAGATTGCATTCAGAGAACTTGTAGACCTAAGGGACCCAATTGAACAAATTAAACATTAGTGCATAACATGCAAAGGGCGTACAACCTCAAGGACATTGAAGTAATTTACCTATGTTTTAATCAACAAAAGCAAATAGACGATGACATATTGTACCCTAGAACAACCCAATTTCCCTCATCACTCTTTGAAATCGTGATGGTGTAGTTCCAGCCATGAGCCTCTTGATACCAAGGCAAGCTCCTTTCCTATTGGGTTAGAAGAGCATCATGGATTATGGCATACTCGTAAGAAAAAAATATCACAATTGTAGCAGATGACAATGTAGCAAGCATCTAACAAAACTTCCTCAGAAGCAAGTAGATGTTTACCGAATGTGCATGCAAAACAGAATTAGGTTGACCATGCACACGCATAGACATGCATGGCTCCGAATACTAATTAGTCATGCACCGAATACACTTCAAAGGTTATGAAACCAAACATCCATTGTGTGCTCTTGCATGATTTCAATCCAATATTTAGTTCAAAGAAGGACTAATATCAAAAGGATCTTGTGATGCTACAGTTTGAGAGGTACAATATTCTAAAATACAAGATAAAAATAGCAAGATTGATGAAAGCATGATTCAGGAACCTTATCCTCTTCAAGACGCTGACGGATTTTCTCCCTTGCTCTTTTCTCCTCCTCCTTCTCTGCCTTCCGCAATTCTATAAGTCTGGCAAAGAAAAATGCTAAATGAAAAAAAAAGGCTATAGAATCTAATTAGAACATCAATATGAAGACAAACTGTTTTCTTTCATTCTCTTCCTCCATTTTCTTAGCAGCTAAAAGCTCCTTTCCCACACGGATTCTCTCCTGCAACATTACACACAGAGCATTCTATGTAAAAAGACTTGCCAATAATTGTGCTGGATTATTGTCACATGCAGTATATCAAAGATATGAAAACTATATAGTAGTTATGCTATAATTCAATCTCAAATCCCAATGAAATCAATCACATAACACAGCTACCAAGATGAACGACACTAGAGCTATAACATTACTGAATAAGAAATCGGACATAAAGGATGTGCATAACAAACATCTCAATATGTTTATATGTTCTACAGGTCGGACTTTAGGTAGTAAAAAAACTTCAGGCTCTAAATCTAAAACAAGTTTTCCCAAACTAAGCTTCAATACGTGAAAAATTCTACTGTAAATCTTCTTTAGTCATGGTGGAGTAGCTACAAGCAGATAATAGCAGTATGGGCACCTATTTCTTGTGCTGTTTGTCCTGTTCTAACTCATAGATAACGATTGTTTTGTTTCAAGGAGAACTGCCTTGGCTGCTAAGGGGATTTCCCAACCAAGCCACTATATGGAACAAGCGAAGGCGTCAAAAAATAAAAGCAGTTAACATGAAGCCTTTAAGAGCTTAAATTATAAAGGAAAACTAATTTTCAGCAAACCCTGAAGATCTCTACTTCAGCTAAAAATAAAGCAAAGACATTAGGCTCTCCTATCTTTCCAAGATCACCGTTCTTTTTTAAAATACCCACAGATCAACACTTTTTGTTGTAAATAAATAAATGCATAGAAGCCTTCATGCCAAGATAGTGCTGAGCAAAAGAAAAGCCAAAAGTAAAAGCAAATTTGGAGCAATGATGCAGCTTCAAACTGAAATTTAGTGAAAGCCACTAGGCCTGCTACTCTTGTTGATTATAAAAGGGTTGTAATTTTATCATAGTAGATAAATAGATGATATAGCACTTAGAAATATCATTATGGAAGTAATTAATTAAAATCACGTTGAGAATAGTAGAAGTGCAAATGCAAGGAAGAAAAATCACGCATTCATCTTATGATCAAAAAAGGCATTATTACAAGCTCCAAGTTCCACAAATACAGTTAAGTCTTGTTTCATGTCACAGATGAAAGTTCAAAGCAAAGTAGAAATGGGTTCAATGGTTTTGATCATGCTTAAAACTTCTCAGTTAAACTAAAGAAACACAGAAACGTGATGCACTGAAAATGTCATAATTATGATCAAACGGAAAAAAGTAACAAATTAGACACCTTCTCTCTCTCCCTTTCCATCCTTTTATCTTCTTCCTCTTTTTTTTTCCTAGCACGTTCCCTGCAATTAATAAGTTAATAAAGGTAGAAAACAAAATAAGATAAAATTATCCCAAGCACTCAAGATGAAGTTACGTGCAAGAGAATTCAAAAAGAAAAACTAAAGTATTATAAAAAATAATATTCCACCTTTAGCAATATGTTAACAAAGTTGTCTAAATTAAAACAGCCACAAACTCAAAATTGTAGCTTTCAGAATTTTCATTGGGTTATTTTCTACCTGGAGATAACATATTAACATTAACATTTACAAATAGAATAAGATGATTAAGAGTAATTTTCTGTTTTCTTCTTAAAAGGTTGATTAAAGCTAGTGAATGATGGCGTCAAATTGCAATATATTTTACCATTCTAGTTTGTGAAAACATAATGATACAAATAGATCTGAGAGGCAAACAATTTCTAATAATTCTAACATAAATATGTATGAGAAACATAATTTAGCTACAAATTATATAAAGATTACAGAGTAGAAACAAAACCTCAAACATCCATCCTCAATGTCCTCATCACTGGTCTCAAAAAAAGGACAAGCAAATGAGGGGAAGGTCGCATTATGATTTAGAACCACCCTAAGAAGCATAAACATGACGGTACACGGGGACGAGGCATGAATTCAAAAATACAAAAAAAAGATGACAAAATTACAAAAAAAAGAATAATATAAATTATATGTTTAATAACATTTGTAACAATTCATATTTAAGGAAATTCATGAAGCAAAACAAACTTGATTCATTAAAAAGGAATATAGAATAAATGAAAATCTAAATAATTAAACGATAGTACTTATTTGATTGTGTTAAGTTAGCATAGCTTTTGCTCAATATTATAGAAGCACTTAAGAAGCACGGATGCACCAGAAGAACGGGTTGGACATGACACCACACAATAGTGTAGCATATAACGGTGTAACTTGGCAAAACTTTTGCTCAATGTTGCAGAAACACGTAGATAGGATTGTTATGAAACCAATTTCGAGTGACTAAGTCAACAACAAATCAAAAATTTTGAGATCAGTCAGGTCGAAATGAGTCCTAAATCAAAATCAAACATGATTTAAAATGACTTGAATTGAATCAATTCGATTCCGAAACGGCTCGAATGAAATTCATGTCATCTCATTATGCTAAAAAGCATAAAAATATTTTGCATCTAAGTAAATTTGATCTTAGTCTTGAGAAGAACAAATTTTAAAATCCTTTATTGTTCCACTGGACCACTATGCCAACTTACACAAAAAAGAATTTCAATTGAATATATATTTCAAAATTATTTATATTATATATGTAATGTCAAACCAACTCAAATCATGTTTCAAGTGAGACAAGGCCAACTTGAAATTGGCTTTAAATCAATTTTGAGCCAAAGGCATTAGCTCAAGATTCTATTACAAGATTTCAAATCAATTTTGAGTCAATTTGAAAACCGAGTGAGTTCCAAGTTTTTGATATTTATAACACCCTACACCTAGGAAGTACAAACACAACACACGGGCACGACACAAGTGACATGACGCGGTGTCATGTATAGAGATGTTTTTGTTTCCTTGGAACCACCATTGTCATCAATCTCAACAACAAAGCAATCGACCATTGGCTGCAATTAAGATGGTCCTAAGCAACTCATCATCTGTTTCTGAAAGCTCAATCTAGGAAAGTTATAGAAAGGTAAGCTTTTCCAAATTGGCATCTAGTAAAACCTCAAGGAAGCCTTTTTTTTATTTAACTTGTGAACTAATATTGTGGAACTAAAGGAAAGATGATGTGAGATTGATTGAAGAAAGAAGTTCTATGAATGGTAACACTCTAGTAATAGGTGAATGCTTCTATAATTACTCAAACTAGTTTAACTAGCCCCGCCCCTAATGGGGGGAGCATGGGACACAAATTTGTACCCATGACCCACGACCAGTCCAGTTATGGGATAAATCGAGTTTGAGTATAACACAATTATACCTGCATTACTTAAATAAAATAATATAATACTAAATCTAAAATGATTTAAATCAGCAAAATAATATAATACTAAATCTAAAATGATTTAAATCAGTATTATCTCCTTAGTTTTGTCTAAAATAAATCATTAATGGCTGGGTATGGGGTAATAGAAAAGAAGTAAGGCGGGTATGGGTTACGAAAGAAGTATGGCGGGGCGGGGAAGGACAGCGCAGAAGCAGGCATGAGATGGATATGGCTAATGGTTAAAATATTATGGGGCGGGTATGAGTTTCATTTAACTTGACCAAAACCCACATTGTTGTCATTCCTAATGGTAGTGTAGGTTGTTAATATACTATAGTATTGAGAGAGAGCATTTAGACGGGTGGATGAAGGAGAAGAGTGGTAGAAGAGAGAAAGAAATAGAGGATTTTGAGGGGACTTCTAAAAGAATTCATCTTTGACTATCACAATGCCAGCGTTTACAAAAAGTATATTAATCTTTTCCTAGCAAATGGAAACCATTTGTATAGCAAAATTTAACCTTAGGATCCATACAAAAAATTTTAAAAAAGCTTAGGAACCTAATTGAAGCAAACAAAAAAACGGTCTATGTGAAAACCTTCTACGTCTAACCTTCCTCAAGATTTCAAATATTTGTCCTAAATTCAAGTTGATTACTCAGTTATTGATAGAGTGAATATATCCATCATTTTTGGGAATCTCTTTTCTAATTCAGAATCATGTGAATGTAAAGTATAGCATTTAATTTTTAATAAAAATAAAGTTTTTTTTGATTTTTTTTTATGACTTAATGTATTTCCTAGTATAAAATCACATTGATAGCCTCTACTTATGTTTCATTTCTTCCTCAGAGACAGACGATCAAACAATTCCCAATAATTGTTCTTGCTGGTCAAATCATCCATATAAGATAAAAAGGAAACTCTAGATAATTACTATATTTCTCTTTCAATGAGATCTCAATTTCAGCTAAAGTTTCATTAGGTATCAAACAATTAGAGTCCATCTTTTTCGGATCCAGTTCCTCCACCGCTAACATAGATTAGATTCAAGCATAATACACTTCTTCTTTATTGAGAAAGCCTGGGTACTCTCTTGCAGATTCATGAAACAAGTAAATTAATCAAAACATAATTCCAAGATTTTGTCATCATACTGGCATCTAGCACACCCTTGGCAAGTACCATTCAGTAACATTATATAATATTGTCTCACCCCTCGAAGTAGTGTAAAACCTTCAGATTTCTGTAAATACAAAGCCCACAAGGGCATCTGGCAAAGCAAACTATTAAATATGACATAGTCAATGACGGAATAAAAATAGTCTAAAGAAACCACACATATAAACATTTTTGCAGTTGTTAAAATGCCAGAAAATAGCATGAACTGCAGCATAGATTGGATTTCAGGTTGAACGATCCAGAATAAGCAATATGGAGGAAACGTTTTAGTCAGCCACCAAAATCCACTAGCAAGCATTTATCTTCCAAAGAAATGGGGGACACATTTTGATGAACAGATAAATAAACAGAACAGAGAACCATAGTTTACAATGAGCCCAGCACAATGTAACAAAAGAAACAGACCTTAGTTCTTGTGCTTTCATTTTCACTTCCTCTGGAGTTAAAGATGGTTTGCTAGCTTCTGTGTTGCTATTTATGGAAACCTGAGAGCCCGAGTAAATAAAACCTATGAGACCAAACTAAAACCAATAATAAAAATAACTCCCAGTATACATATGGTAACATAGCACACAACTAAATAACCTGCAAAAACAGTAAATTAGTAATGGTATAGACACGTTGGTGTGTGGATATACACGAAAGGATAGAATGAGAAATGAGTATATCCGAAAGAAAGTTGGTGTTGCACCAATTGAGGATAAACTTAGAGAAAGTCGGCTTCGATGGTTTGGACATCTAAATCGTAGGCCAATTGAAGCTCCAGTTAGAAAAATTGAGTTATTAGATTTTGCCCATGTACAAAGAGGAAGAGGGAGACCAAAGAAGACATGGCAAGAAACTATAAGGAGTGATCTTAGTTACTTAAACTTAGATAAGAATTTGGTAACTGATAGAGCGCAATGGAAACAAAGGATTCATGTAGCCGACCCCACCTAGTGGGATTAAGGCTTGGTTGTTGTTGTTGTTATAGACACGTTGGCATTGTAAACCAGAAATATCAGTCTCAGCAAAAATAAGCATATTAAGCAGCCAAAGATGTATAGTGTGAAGGTTAAAGCAGTTACTTGCTGACCTAAACCTCTTAAATTAGGAACTGAGCCAGGTTAGATGCTACCAGTTATTATAAATTAAGCCCAATTTACAAAATAAATTATTCAAAAGCATAAAAATACACATCAAATTTATTTTACATAAAGCAATGATAACTGAAATTATTCCAATTGGCCAGTTCAAATGTCACATTTTTTGTAATACAACAATACAATGTGTTACCAATTATGTTTTAAGTAAACTAGAAATTTTCATTTCCATTTGTGTGAGCGTACCAAATCTACATTGGACCTACCGATGCAACTGATGCAAATTTTAATGCAGTAAAACCGTACTTAAGACATCATAATAGTGTGATAAGAACTCTTGTCAAACTTATTATTCTCAATGCCATAGCAACTGGTGAATTATGCATAAAAAATATTTACTAGGGAGATTCTCTTCATCTATGAAGCATGAGTACGATAATGGCGATGCAGATACAGCGACAAGCCAAACTTCAAAAAAAGTAGGATACGAATACATCAAGATATAACTATTATATATGTGTGTATAATACATCATATTCTCACATTTAAGGTGTAAATCTATGATAGAATATACTAACTTATACATCTTGTTGTTATAATTTTTAGAAATATCTTTTGAATTACTTTTCAAATTAATTACTTTTTTTTCAAACATTCTTCATTATAGACAATTGAACTTAAAAAAAAATCTTTCTATAACTATTAAATTTGAAAAAAATCTTAAATTAAAATAATGTCATAAAATTTATTTAATTGCTTCCAACCTGTCACAAATTATCTAAGATAAGAATTTAAACATGCATCAGCAGATTAATTTCAATTTTAATTTAAATCTGACCTAAATCAATTAGCCCGATGCAAATGAAATATAATTGAAAATAATATACATGCTATTACATAAACTCAGATATATTGACTTGATCAAAGTAAATACATGCTCTCTTCTCTCCAATCTCTAACTAAATAAATAGACAAAATAAAAAAGGCCAAAGTTCTATCCCTTTCGCAATATGGGTTTGATTAAGGTAAAAAAAATAATTGGTATCCAGCAGAAATAAAAATAATATCGGTTGAGGTAGAAAAACTAGATGATGCAGCTACTTGCGAATACAAATTTTTTTTCTATTACCGAAACACTAGCGTGTGTGCTGTTTTCTACGATCCTAATTGCGTGAGCCCAATGTATCTCGCAATTTTAATATTTGAGTCTATACATGTGTTATGTATAAGATATTTTTTTATTTTTTATCATGTGAGCAGGACTAACTACTTCAATATTTTTTCTCTAAATAGAAATATCAGAAATTGTCAAACAAGTATCGATCAAGTATCAAATTTTTAAAAATTAAAAATAAAAATTAATACGTCATGTGACGTATTAAATATGTATCGGTGAAGTGTCAGAGAATATTGATATCCAATATAGATACGGTATGAATAGTTAGACTTCATGAAATATCGGTGCTTCATAGCTCATAAGAAAATTCACATAATATCAACTACACAAAAAGTTTTTTTTTTAAACTCCTAAACAACCTATATTCTAAAGCATGGTTCAAGCTTGATACCCTGGTATACAAGTAGTCTTCTTCTTTATTGGACTAGGAGAGCACAACACATAAAAGGGTAAATTCTTAGGTATCATACTTATTGACAAAGGTTTAATTAATGACCATGATATTTATTGATAAAGCATAAAAAATTAAGAGACCTAAAAATAGTCAAATTGTTATAATATGAGCAAAATCTCATTAATTATCTGAAATCAGGAGGCTAATTAAGGAGTACTGCAAATAAAACTGATAATTCACTAAATAACTTCTAACAAAAAAAAGCAGATAAAAGCCTAGCTTTCAAACTTTCTAGTGTAAATGAGTATCACTCCTAGCTTATATAGGTCCTGATCTCTTCTTCAAGGATCATAGAAGCCAACCAAATGCCAAGAACACCGCATCTCGTATACCAATCTTGATTGCCAAACATCTATGAACCAGATGGACTCAATATTCACAAACCCAACTACTGAAAAACAAAATATGCTCTGCTGACCTGATATTTTCAAGTATAAAACTCTTTTTGGCACCATGAAAGTCATGCAAAATTTGTACTGCAATTTGCATGCGAGAAGAATATTCAATGTTTAAATAAATTTATTAAATTTTCAAATAATTTGAGTACGTTCATACATAGCAACGATCAAGTTATGTTTCATACATGCAGAATAAATGGAAAATTAAGATAAGCAGGAATATCCCGTTCACCAGCATTGAAAGGTGATATTTTTCATAAGAATTTTCATAGCAAAAATGCTAGAGCTAATCTAACAAGGACAAAAAGGGAATATGGTAGAAAACTGTCAAATTAGAATTCACGTCTACTGAAGAAATGAATACAAACAAAAGCACTGCAACATGACAAGTAAAAAGCAGTTTACCAAAGGCATCTGATCAATGTCTGGATCCTCTTCATGGTCAGCAATCCAATTTATAGCAGCCTCAAGGCCATTATTTCCTGAAAGTTCTGTTATGAATATCTGCTAATTTCATGAGAAAACCAAATAACATCAACATGTCAGAATATAGAATATAACAATGAGATGTAACCGTCCATTGTTGAATGAATTCCTGTGCATATCATGATCTCACATAACTCACAAGTCTGACACAATTGCTCAACAAAACACAACAAACAGTAAAAAAAGGTTTTGTAAAGTATATAACAAACAAACAGAAAGGATCACATATCGACACCAGTGAAATTCACAATAGACTCTGAACCAGGTTGTTCAGCAATTTACCAGAAAAATGAAGCGCTCTAGTAGCTCGAGCTGTGGGAAATCCCATTGATTCAAGTTCCTCCAGCAGTTTCTTATCAACCTCTGGGATCATAATATCTGAAAAAGATAAACAGCTTCAGAAAACCACATGGTTAACAACATCCAACAGTAATGGCACAAGTTTTATAGCAATAAAAATAATGTTTAAATTATACCATCACATCCATGAACCAATGACTTCATAATTCTTCCCATATTTAAATTGTACATGGAAAAAGCAAACTTTATACAAGCAAGTGGCTAAAACAAACGCTATACTGAAAATCTTCCAAATAACTAGCTTATTATTCATTGAGACAAAAAAATCATTGCGCGTGTTACTTATTTGATAACAATTAAGTCTACGATAAAAATCAGCTATTCGTCCCCAAAATTTAAGAGTGTGAATGCAAAAGAAGTAAAGGAGCTATCATCTAGCTTATCAAAACGAACTAGTACTCGCGTCACCTTCCGATTGTGCTCTCTCAGAAGCCGTGACAGCAGCATTCTCTTCAGATGCAGCAACTTCCATCTTGGGAGCCTCCAATTCGATCGGCTTCGCAGCCTCCAGGGTCTTGTCGACGAAGTCCGCATGCCCAGTCCTCTTCGTGTGCAAATCGGTCTCCTTCAACAATCAAAACCCGTAAAGAAATCCTCCATCAGAAACCCTAATTCCGTGCGTGCTGATGCGCGCGATTATAATGAAAAATTCGCACAGTTTTTGACCGGCAAGGCTTGCCGCAGGAGACGCAAACAAGATTAAGTACAGCCTCAGTAGATTCAGAGAAACTGGCGTGGGAGGTCATCTTCGCGTGCTCCTGCGCCTCCTCCACGCTTCGGAGGAGAGCGCCACAGTCGCCGCAGCGCAACGAGAACCCCGCCATTGAATAAGAGGCCGGAGGGTAGAAAATCTCTCCCTCTCTCTCGGTCTCGCCGCATCTCTGTACCTCCACAGAGGATTATGTACCATTTCGGTGATCCTCAACCCAATTTTAAATGGGCCGGTTGTGCTGCATCGGCCTAATAACAAATAGTTTTTTTTTTTTTTTTTTTTTAAAAGAGAAGCATTTTTTTAAGGAGAAAATTTTTTTGATAACTTCTTATATAGAAATTCAAGGATTTAACCGTTTGTATTATTTTATACCCTTATTAATATGTTTCAAAACTTAACCCTGTTTAATTGGAGTAATTTTCAAAAACTTTTAATTTTTTTAGAAATAAAAAAATTAATATTATAACACAAAATCAAATTTTTTGTTATTAGTTGATTCTTTTACTAAATACTTCAACTAAACATTTTTCTTCTGTTTTATCACTAATAATGATCATTATAAAAAAAAATATTTTCAAAAATACTCGTCGTTGAATACGCTAATCCTCACTTCATATGCCATAACTCTATATTAAGTCTCTCGTTACTAATTAGCGTAAAAGTTTACCAATAATTATTTTATATTGTTACTACTCGCTTATAATATTGTGTTCTTCCTATAAGAAGGTAAATTTATTTTAAATTACTTATTTTTGTCATCCATTACATTAGTTTGATGGTTATTTAAACCTTTTGTTAAAGCTAATCTATTTTTTTAGTTCTCCAAGCTCAAAATTTCACTAGAAAAGTTACAAATCTTTAAGTGTGAGCTGCTAAATCTAAATATAATAAAAACTCGAGCAAATAATTTAACCAGTTTTGACATGCACATAAGGGCATATTAATATTGGAAATCCAACAATAAGTCAGTTTATTTCGCAGGTTAAAATTAATTTAATTTAATTATAAATAAATATATCACATCATATAATTAATTTATTTCACATCTTACACATATATTAAAATAATAACTAATTTATATCACTTTAATGATCTTATTAATCTCTCCCATCATCTGAGTTGTATGAGCTTAACTACGTAAGAAAATATGACGACTATTATTAAATCGTATGCCACATAATATTTTTTAAAAGGGTTTTTTATATTATATTTTCTAGAAAAGTTGATAATTAATGTGATAATTATTAACCTTATATGTATTTAGTATAAAAATGAGAGTTTTAGGATAATTTTAAAAAATTAATAAGAAATATCTCAAGGTAAAAAAATATTTAGAAAAAAAAATTAAGTGGGGATGTTAAAAAGGTTGTTTAATAATTTAATAATATTCAATACAGTGAAATTATTGTAGAACTTTTTTAACTTATAATTCTATAATAATTAATATTTTCTCGATATTATCACTTATATTAACTTTATAAAAAAAAACCTTTATTTAATGGAAATGTAACTTTTTAAGTTGCTATCAGAGTCTAGTTGTTAACTATAATATTATTATTATTCAGAAATTATAAGCTTTTGAATCAAAATCATTTTCCTATTAAAATTTTAAATGTAGGATTTGGGTTTTTTAGAGTTTTTTTTTAGCTTTTTTGAGGGTTCATTTTAACATTTAGAATCATAGTTTGCCTCTTTAAACTTGCATATTTATAAAATAAAAATTTAAATCAAAGTTGATGAATGAAAAAGAAAATTAAAATTTTGATTTAAATTCTTATTATTTAAATGTGAAGCATTGACGTAGGAGATATGTAAAAGCCGCTTTAAAATTTTGATTCCAATTCTTTTTTTTTTAATGATAGTTTAAGATGGAATTAGTTTAAAAAATCAAGACCAAAATCAATACTAAAATGATATTAGTTTAAAAAATAATAATAATAATAATAAATAAATAATTTTTTTAATTATTCTACATAATTTTTAATATAAAAAAATATTATTTTACTTCACGTACTCAATAATTTTTAATAAAAATATCAATTTTATTTCACACCTTAAACTAAAATATTCAAATTGAGTATTTTAATTTAAGATGTGAAATAAAATTGATATTTTTATAAAAAAATGTTGAGTATGTGAAGTAAAATAATATTTTTCATATTAAAATTTTTATAGAATGATTAAAAAATTTATTTATTATTATTATTATTATTATTATTTTTTAAACTAGTATCATTTTAGTTATCGCGCTGAATAGGGCCTTAGGTTTCAATTCTATTCGGCAAAGCTTTTATAGGACCCTTTTTATTTGAGTGAAAAATCTGGTCCACTGGTTGGTATCAGTTTTGCTATGTAGTTTGATCTAAACTAGAATTAATTTTGAGATTTGAAACTTTTTTTTTTTTGATTTATTGCCTCAAATATGATAATTCTCTAACCCCAATTGAAAATTATATTAGCATAAATTTGAACTTAAAATTTTCTAATTCTAGACAAATTTTTTTGCCACTAAATTAAAAGAAGCTCCACAAATTGAGAATAATTTACTTTAGATACTGTCAATCATTTTTATTAATTATTATAAGGGTGAAATTCATTTTATTTCTCAAATCAATCCAATTGCGAAAACTAATCACAAAAAAATTATTTAAGAAAAGAATACATCATGTTCTAGGCTGACATTTTAATCATACACCTGAGTTCATTTTAGATGAGTGTTGAAAATGTAATTAAATATAAGGTAAATTGCAACTGCTGAGGTCAAAAGAGTTACATATTAATCCAAAATTTAAAAAAATTTAATACGAGTCCCTGAATCATATAAATATTATAATTTTTTTATCACTCTTTTAAAAAACTATCATTTTCACTAATTTTTCAGACAAAAATAATAAAATTTAATTATTTTTAACTACTTTAAATTATTTACACATTTTAAAGAAACATTACACCTATTTATTCCACCTTTTTTAAAAATTTAATCTCATTTTTTCTATTTTCTTTCTACTAAAAATTTAAAATTAAAAAAATATAAATATTAATATTTTAAAATTATATTCTAAAACATCATAAAATCAGATTCAAATAATCTTATAATAAAAAATTAACAGTCATATCAAAATTAGGGTCTAAACTGTAAAGTTTTTACAACTTAAGCAATCAAATCGAAATTTTTAAAAAACTAAGATCAATTTACGATGCTCTTTTAATCTAAAGAACAAAAATGAAATTTAACTATCCGAACTTAAGCAAGATTACTACACGCTTTAACACCCTGCTACATATAAAACAAATAACAAATATTCAATCATAATCATCAGAAAATGTGAGCAACAAAGTTAGGGCCGAAAAACAAGGTGAAACCACCAAGACACGAGCAAGTTTGCTCATGTTTTAACACCATGCTACATATAAACAAACTCTGTTCATTCATTATAACTGAATCCAGATTGATAGATTTTTTAACAGCACAAATTAACACGAAACCCGACATTTTCATTAAGAGATCTATCGATGATCATGATGACAGTGCCGACCACCATCACTATATCATGATGTGCATATCATAGGCACAGTACACAAACCTCAAAGGACAAACCAAGCATCTACACCAGAATCTCAAATATTTCGAATATACATTCTATTTAACTAAATGAAGATCTCATTCTTGCCTATAAACTGGGGCAATAATATTTTTTTTTAATAGCAAACTGGGGCTATGATATCTCTTGCTCTTAACAAACCTCAGAAGGGAGAAAGATACCCTGAAGACAATGTAGAAAGAATGCTTTCTCATAGTTGGTCATTTTTACTTAAAAGCAAGAATATTGATTTCCACCTCTTACGGATTTCCATTATGATTCACATGATACAGCAATTGTGATGATTTATCGTTCCACCACGGTAAATTATCTTTGGAAAGATGAATGTAAGAGAAAGACAGTGGCACAGAGAGAGCTACCTGCGGCACAAACTTTGACTCTGGTACGCACTTGACTGGGCTCCGTTGCTTGGAGAAGCATTTTCAGTCCTCACTCTCCTGTAGAAGAGCACATAGGCTGCTGCCGACTTCACGTCCTCTTCATTTATAAGGGAAACGTGCGTATCATCGAAATTATACCACCTGTTTTCTTCAAAAAGCTGCAGCATTACAAATATAACCAGTCACATGTCAAATACTTACACAATAGCGGCTTGGATTTATAATTGTTCAAAAAGATTTTCAAGTATGTTGATGCAGTCAAAATTTCTTGGATAATTATATTGCATTGAAATGTCTTTATTTCTACAGTTTGTTGCTTAAATAAGCTAGCCAACCCCACTTACTGGGATAAAGGCTTGGTTGTTGTTATTCTATTGCTTAAATAATCAGTTCTACGCCCCATAGAACATATCCATGATATCCTGTTCAAAAAGGCCACTATCTATCTATTTCTACAGTTTAGAAACAGCAATATGTGCTTAACCATTCATTTTTTAAGTTCTTTTACAGAATAAGCACTGGATTCAGAATCCTATATTTCCATAGTTTGAACTATCAACATCTCTTCAACGCACTCCCCTGCTTTGTGTTCTGCCAAGCAGTAACCTAGAAATCATTCTAATTATGGAATTACTTCCTAGTTGATTTTCACAAATTGATTTATGTCATCAACTCGTAACTTTAACTTATTTTTGCATTCAAGAGTTTATTGTAAGACCGAAGTTACCTAACCTAAGCTATGAAGCATGGACACTTCAAGAACCACGTCGTGTCCGTGTCGGACACACGGACACTCGGGGACACGCAAGTGTCGGACACACCACGTGGCGTGTCCTAACAAAATAATATTAAAAAAAATTAAAGGACACTTGTTGAACACACGAGGACACTTTGGGACACCTTACGACACTTCTGAGTAAGGCTGTTAATATGGATCGAAAATCGAAAATCGATCGAAAATCGAATTGATTTTGGATCGAATCGAAATCGAGTCGATTTAAACGAGCCGACTAACGAGTCAAAATTATGGCTCGGTGTTTTTTTCGAGCCGATCTCGAGCCAGGGTAGGATCGGCTCGATTTAAATACATATATATAATATTAATTATAAAATATAAAATTAATTTCCTTAATATTTATGCAGTGTTGAAAATCATCGGTCGGGCTCGGGCACGATGGGACGGGCAGTGCGGTGCTGCGAGCAGCGAGGCTGGGTTGGGGAGTCGGGACTTGCTTTGCGGTGTGCGGCGTCAGCGTGTGCCCTAATTTTCTTTCTCAGCGTGATCCCCAACCATCCTCCTCTTCTACGTTCTTCTCCAATCTCCACTCTATGCCCTAATTTTTTCTCTAGCACTTCACTGTCTTCAGTTTTTTGTTTTCTGTTGAAGAATGTCCCGATCTCTGAGCTAAAGAGAGTCCTACTCTTTTCTCTATCTCACATCAAGTCATCGGTAGACTAAACTCTCATCTAGGGTTTGTGCTTCTTCGATAGTGTTTAGATCTTCTTATTTTTGCATCACACCAACCATCAAAGCTGCTTTCTCGAGTACTACAATGTCCACATGATGGCGAAAATGAGCACGAATCTCTCTACAGCCCGCTGTAATAGTTTTTGACCTATTACTCCTTATTCTCTTGGAAGCATTGTTGTTTTATGCTATTATGTGATGAAAATCTATTAGATGTATACTTGCATGTTAGTTTTTCGGAGTTTTAAACATGCGATCTAATTTTTTTTGTTATTTGACCGATTCTTTGATGTGTTTATGATATGAGAATTTTGGTTTTCTCTAGTTTTGCCCTATGATGATAAATCTAAGAGTTGGTAGACTATATTTTATTCTGTAAAAGTGAGTTTAAAAATCTAATCTCATATTTTTTTTTGTTCTGTGATGATTGTTGTATCTGAGAAGTTTCTTTACTTTGAGTGGTGCTCTATGATAAATTGATAATATATTGGAAAGTTTGGTTTTTATCTCTTTGTGAATTGTAAGAATCAATTTTGCTCTATGATCTTCTATTTTATTATTTTCTGACCGCTCTATGATGAGTTCTAATTTGGGATGGTTGGTTATAGTGATGCCCTGTGATGATTAACTTCAACTCCAGAATTTTAATTCTATACATATTTTTTTTGATCTAGATATATTCTGGTGAGTATATATTCTGGTGAGTGGTGATTGGTGAGTTACAGATATTACCTTGAGCAGATAATATGCTACATGCATATTTTTTTTATCTATATTTCTTGTGCATAATGTTGGAGTAGTTTTCTTCGTTTCATAATGATGGATCCTAATTTTGTTAAAATCTGAGGGCTAGCTATTAAGAGAAATAAACTTTATTTCAATGTCTTATGTGATCTTTTTTTTTTTTGTTATTTGACGATCCTTTGATGAGTTTATGATATGAGAATCTTGGTTTTTCTAGTTTTGCCCTATGATGATAAACCTGAGAGTTGGTAGACTATATTGCATGCATATTTCTTTTATCTATATTTCTTGCTCAATGTTGGAGTAGCTTTTTTGGTTTCATACTACACTGATGAATCCTAATTTTATTAAAATCTGAGGGTTAACTATTAAAAGTAAAATAAATTTTATTTTAATGTCTCAATGCAAACATAATTGTTCTTTTATTCTATATAGTAGTTCTCAATTTTATCTGTGCTTCACGTTGATATAGCTGAAGATATAAATTTTATTTAAGTAGATATTATGTCGCATATATGTTTCTATTTTCTTTTCATCTGTACTTCTTATTGTTTGCATAATATTAAAGTGTTCTGTTATCCCTAATATAAATGTCTCAATGCATATCTCATGTATTCTCTACCTTCTCATTCAAGCATCTTATTTTGTTAGCAACATCTACCCATTCAAAGTCAGATAACAAGTCTAATCAGCATAAGCAAGCTGATAAATCTGCTATCATGGCTACAAATGCGGGTGATAAAGTTGACAGTGAGATGCAAGAAGAGAATAAAGGGAAGAGAAAGAGATCAGATGTATGGGACCATTTCATAATTGTTACCATAACTCAGAAAGGAAAGAAAATTGATAAGTGGAAGTGCAAATATTATCCCAAAATGTATATCAAGCAAAAGTCTGGCACATCACAATTGAAGAGACACTTGGATACTCAACATTATAGTAAGGCTATTGGGGAAATTAAACAGAAAATGTTTAGCCCTATAGCTGAAAATGCTGTTGATAGTGATATGATGGGTTCTCTTTGTGTCTCTCCTATTTATGATCACAATAGCATTAAAAATATTATTGCTAAAATGATCATTGTTCATGAATATCCTTTTATGATGGTGGAGCACTTGTGGTTCAACGTCTTAATGAGATCAATGAACACAAGTTATTGTAAGATCACTCGACAAGCTATCAAGAATGAATGTGTTAAAGTATATGAGTTTGAGAAAGAGCATCTTAAAAAAGTTTTAAAGACTGCAGACAGAGTATCCCTAACATATGATTGTTGGACATCTAATCAAACAATTGGATACATGTGTTTGACTGTGCACTACATAGACGCTGAATGGAATCTTCAATCTAGGATCATAAGCTTTTGTGATCTTGATCCACCGCATACAGGTTCAGTCATTTCTGAAGCTATTTCTGAAATCTTACTTCATTGGGGCATTCAAAATAATGTTAGCACGATTACACTTGATAATGCTTCTTCAAACGATAGAGCAGCAGAGAATTTGCGATCATTGTTCAGTCGTAGGTCAGGTTTTCAATTTATGGGAAGGTTTTTTCATGTTTGTTGTGCAGCACATATTTTGAATTTGATGGTTCAGGATGGTTTGAAGGTCATTAGTAAAGTAATTTCAAATATAAGAGATTTAGTATTGTATTTGAAATGCTCGCCTAGTCGATTGTATAAGTTTGGTGAGATTGCAAGGCAGCTAGGGATTTCTACTTGTAGGGGCTTATGTATTGATGTGCCTACTAGGTGGAATTCTACTTTTAAGATGCTAGATGTTGCATTTCATTATAAAGTTGTATTTCCAGAATATGCATGTAGAGATTTGCATTACATTTGGCTACCTCTGGATCAAGAATGGGAGATGTATGAAAAAATTAAGGACATATTGGCAGTTTGTGATGAAGTAACTGAAATTTTTTCTGGTTCTTCCTTTCCAACAGCAAATAAATTTTTACCAAACCTTGCAAAGATAAAGAGGATATTAGACAAAGGCATACTTTCACCAATTCCTTGTGTTAGGGATATGGCAGCTGCTATGATGATCAAATTTGATAAATATTGGTCTGATTGTCATATTCTCTTTACTATTGCATGCATATTAGATCCTCGTGTGAAGTTGTTTGCCTTGACATTTTTTTATATGAAGATATACAGCTCAACTGAAGTGAATGACAAAGTAGAGGAAGCAAAGAGTTCTCTCTATGAGTTGTATTCCTTCTATGCTGTTGACAAGAATGTGACTACTCATAAAGCATCTTCTAGTAGCAGCTCTACATTGCCTCAGATCAAAGAATGTAAAAGTGATCCACTTGATGGCTTATACATGCACATTAAAGCAAGCACTGTAACGAGTCCTCCAAAATCTGATCTTGAAGAATACTTAAGTGAGCCATGCATTGAGTGTGCAAATTCACAATTTAATATTTTAGAGTCGTGAAAACTATCTTCTCTAAAATATAAATTTTTATCAAAGATGGCCAAAGATATTTTTACCATACCGGTCACTAGTGTTGCTTCTGAATCTGCCTTTAGTGCTGGAGGGCGTGTTTTAGGAGATTATAGAAGTGCTTTATCTCCAAAAACTTTGAATTCGTTGGTATGTGCTGGTAGTTGGATTCGAGCAGCACACACAAGTTCTACTGATCCTAGTGTAAGAACCATAAGTTTATGTTTATTTGTAATTATGTTTCCCCTTATTTTATTTTTTTAACTTATTCAATTAACTATTTTTCAGTTAGATAAGCTCGTGGAAGAGGATTTAACAATTAATATACCTGAAGCTGCCGGTTGGTTGACCTGTGTTTTGCTTATTTTTGTTGTTTAGGCGTTCAGCTTAACGATGGTAATGTTAAAATTATTAAATCTTTTCATCTTAAAACTCTTAAAATTGTTAATTCTGATGGCAATAACTTATATTTTGATTGCTTAATTTCTGAGAGCAATGATTATCATAATTCACAGAAATATACATATGATTTTGATAGTTTGATTGTTGAGAAAAATATCTTATATATTAAAATTACTTGAGTTCTAATTTTCAGGTAACGTATTATCATGATTTCAATGAGTTTGGTAAGTTTAATTTCTGAGTTTAATAATTTATCTCACATCCATTAACATACTAATATGCAATTTATCTTTGAACAGGATTAGAGATTTAATGTATGATCGACTCGGGGGCACTTACAATAATTCTGCAGGACTCATTTTTATTTTATTTAAGTATTATTTGTAATTTGTTAGATATTATGATGTATAATCTATTCATGAAATTAGAGAGATTTGATCAGACGATCATGAATTTATTTATCATTATTTATTTAACTAGACATTTAATGAACAAATTTATTGCACATAATTATATGATAATTTTTATGGTATTATTTTAGGATGTGGTTAAATTGTTTTATGATATTTTTATTTTTATGTTTGTAAAAAATTGCATATATATATAAAAAATATAATTTTTACATGTATTTTAATTTTAAAAAATTAAATTTGTGTATTTTTAATTAATAATTATAAGTATTTCGAGCCAGCTCAAAGTGTGATCGAGCCGGCTCGAAGTCGAGCTCATTCGAGCCGAGCCGCCTCGAAATCGAAACTATTCGACTAACGATTTGATTTCGAGCCGTAAAGATTTCGAGCGAGCCGATCTCAAGCCGAGTATGGCTCGGCTCGAAGTCGGCTCGATAACAGCCCTACTTCTGAGACACTTCTAGGATATTTCTGAGACACTTCTAAGACACTTGTAGGACACTTCTGAGATTCATGACACTTCTAGGATACATAAGGTAGAATTGGATATATTTAATATTAATATTAAATTTATTTATTAAAATTATATATTTTTAATAAAATTTATGAATATATCTCTCGATTTTTTTATTTTCATTAAAATTTTATTTAATAAAATTAAAAACATAACTCTTATTATTATTATTAAAATTTTACCTAATATAAGTCAAAATTCTAAGTTAACCAAGTCAAATCAAATTTCTTCCTTGTTTGTTGCCCTTAAGCCTTACAAAAATAAACCAATCACAAAAAGTTTAGAACTCTAGCTTCACATTTATCCTTTTTTCATTTTCAATACCGAGTGCTCTTACTTTCTCTTATTGTCGTCCTTACTGTGATTGTCCTAATAAGTAAAATTATATTTTTCTCTTATTCAAAGTAAACCCTAAATTTATATCTCAAATCCTTTTAATGCTGACGGCGTTTGTTCTTAAGTCCTTATCTTGATTCTATGAGATTTTAGTGCTACTTACAAGTTATTTATACTTAAAAATTTAAGCTTGTATTATGTTATATATATTTTTTTAAGTATGAATTATTAATTTTATTATTATATTTAGCGTGTCATGCCATGTCCGTGTCCTATATTTTGAAAAGTCGTTGTGTCGCCGTGTCGTGCCCGTGCTTCATAATACCTAAATTTTTTGCTCATGTACTTAATTATAATATCGGGCATTCTGTTTTGTCACTAGGATCTAATACCAGATACTTGTCTAACTTTTTACTATTATTCATAACCTCCATTAGGAGTTTTGCAGGATACAACTTCAGAGTAAACTCCCAAAGAACGGTTTTCAGGTTTCACTACAAATATAAGTTATTGCATCCTTCCAATTTATTTTAGAAATTCTACTTGGAATTAAACAGAAATAACAGAGATATACATGAGCTTGCTTTTGTAACTTGGAAAATATTTTCTACCTAATAATTATATTAATAACAGACAATTGAACAAATTACAGATTTTGAAATAATCAAATCAGAAAATGATATTACAAACAGTATTGAGTGGAGTTGTTCCTGTAAAGGCTCCAGTTAACTTAAAACACCGAAATAAGCAAAGAATTAACAACAAATACTAACCAAAAAAACATAAATGCATGCAAGTGACAGTTCAGATGTCAGGCCATCACACTTGTCATCTCGATGGAAGACGAGTCAACACTGATGATAATGTCAGGCTTGCAAGTTTTAAAAATATAATGACATCAAAGGAGTAATGAAATGATGTAGAACGTACTGGGGAAGGGGAGAATAATTAAAAGAAAGGAAAGAAAAGGAAAAGAAATGAGAAAATTTTATTCAATCATCTAAAGTCTTCTTATTACAAAATGTGGGGCCTATATATAGAATTTTAGCCTTAACAACAACAACAAATAACAAACTAAACTTTTATCCCACTAGATGGGATTGACTATATGAATCCTTTACTTTCATTGCACACTATCCAAATAACAAATACTCTTTTAGCTCCAAATATATAAAATCATTTTTTAGTTTCTTATCATGTCCTTTTCGATCTTCCTCTTCCTCTTTTTCATGAGCAAGATCCAAAAATCCAACTTTCTTTACTTGGAGCTTCTATCGACCTACGATTTATATGTGCAAATCATCTAAGCCGACTCTCTCTAAGCTTATCGTCAATTGAGACCACTCCAATCTTCTCGCGGATATACTCATTTATTATCTTGTCCTTCCGCGTATACTCGCTCATCTACCTTAGTATCCTCATTTTTGCATTTATTTGTATATTTCTATTTTGTAGGCCAGCATTTAGCAATATATAACATTATTAGCCTTATAATTGTTTTATAAAATTTACCTTTAAGGTTAAGTAGAATTTTTATACCAAATAATATGACAGATGCATTCCTCCACTTTATCCATATTATTTAAATTCTACTAATAACATCACTATCTGCTTCACTGTTATTTTGTATAATTGATCCAGCATATCTAAACCGCTCGCACTTCTTAATAATTTGATTATCAATTCTCATTTCTCCACTACAAGTACTTCTATGTTCACTAAATTTATATTTTATATATTCAATTTTTTATCTGCTAAAACAAAAGCCTTTATATTCTAATGTATTTCACCATAACACGAATTTTGCCTTAGCATCTTCTCTAATCTTATCAACGAGGAAAATATCATCTACAAAAAGCATAGATCAATACACTTGTTCTTAAATGTGTTCAATCAAAATCTCCATAATCAAAGTAAAAAAATCAGACTTAAAATTAAAATTTGGTGTACTTAAAACTAAAATTGAAAAATTCTTAGTCAAACCTTCTTATATTCAAACATATGTAACAACTCCTTTACACATATTCTAAATAACTTAAATGTAAACAATGCAAACTCTCCTTTTTTTTCTAAAATTCTCTAGAGCACTTCTTTTATGATTTTATCATAAGATTTTTCTAAATCAATAAAACCAAATACAAATTTTTTTGTCCCTAAACATCTTCATTAAACCTCTTAACAAATAAATAGCTCATTAATGGAGATGTTTAGGGACAATCCTTGTACCGAAGAAATAATCTCAATAAAAATTCTACAATCTTGATAGTCAAATCAGTTTTGTCAAATTCAGAACTCCATCAGTATACATCTCATACCAGAATGAGTTTGGAAAAGAAACTAAACTTGTTGACCATTGAAGTTTTATTTCTTCTAAAATTTTCTTATTCGATAACTTGATCAAAAGCTCATCTTGGGAAAAGTTTAAAGGAGATATGACAACTCCATGGTGTTTAATTGTACTAATAAAAAGTTGATTTTCTTCAAAAAAAAATTATTCATAAGTTTATGCCTCCATCATTAATAGATCTATCTCGTTAATTATCTCTTCTTTGGTCTCCTTGCTAGTGTCACCTAAGCTTTATTTTTTATATCCATCATTCATGAATATATAAGATTTAAGAAGTAAAAAATGAAGAATTATTAATTTCATGTCTTCAGCATTTTTTGTGCCTCTTTCAATGGACTACACTCTATACTAATTTCCTCTGATGAATTGGTATATTCATTTGTAAATATTTCATTAGTTGTAGAACTTCTTTCAGGATAATTACATTTCTCAACAATAATTTTATATATTTGTTAATTGTTAGATCACATGATCAACCTTTTCCAAATAATCATCTTTAAAATTTTTTATATCTTCTTAGAATTGATGTCACATACACATTTAGCATCAGCTGTCAAATTAGCTGGATCATCATCAATAATAATTTTTTTCATTCCTTTGAACCCCGTATTTTTCAAAATTTTCATTTCGTATAACATCAATTTCATAATAAGAAGATGATTGATATAATGCTAATGGAGATTTATCTTATTTTAACCATGGGCATAGCGGTGCGAGACAAAAATAAATAATGATTCTAAATTTTTAAATCAACAATATTAACAGACGAATTATTAAAATAAAGTTCAAAAATATTTTTTAAAATAAATTGTATAATAAACGAGATTTTTAATCCCATAAATTTAAATTAATGGGACAGTTTGATAAATAGGAATTTATCAGCTTAGATTATGACGTTGATTATAATTCAATAATTAAGATTCAGACTTCTAAAGTCAAATTAAGCGCTCACAGAATAGCGCCAACAATAATTATAATCTCTCAATAGAATTCGAATCTCTTAGAGTAAAGTCAACCAAATAATTAAATAAAGCAAATTATTTTCATTGAATCGATAATCAGTAATTAATTTAGACAATAAAAAATTATAACCTGATTTAGAAAACTCAAGTTATCTGATATGACAAATAATGGAATCAGGCTGATGGGCGGACCTAGCTAGCTCTAACCAGAGAAGCCGAGCAAATCTATCCTTGTGCAAGGGTAAGTAATGTCATGATTGAGGCGAAGTGACTATGCACTACTGTTTGACATAGAGTGACTACACGACGCAGGTGGCTGCAAAGGCCATCAAGGGGAGAGGCGGAGAGCTGCTTATTCAAGCAATTGGTGAGAGGAGGGCAAGGCTCGCCTGTAATCGTACCTTGTGTACGCTCGTGAGCGACTCATGATACACTCGTGAATCCACGCGCGCACACGATTGCAGATAGGTCTCCTCTATGCAGGCGTGTGAAGTGAAGCAAAAGCAAAGACTAAAGAAAAGAGATAGAAGTTTGTTTTTATTTAAGAGATGATTAGGCTAATTTAAGGATTCTCGAAAAATGAATAATTCTACGCTGTCATCACCAAAATGTCATCTGTAAAGGAGACATCTTAACTTGGATCTAGAATCTAAGAAAACTAAAATTTCATTTCATTCAATGCTCTTCTATTATAATACTAGACAAGCCCTTTATATAAAAATCACATGAATAAGTTTGAAAATATAATAATACAACAACAATCAAGCCTTAATCCCACTAGGTGGAATCGGTTATATGAATCCTTTGTTTCCATTGCGCTCTATCAGTTGCCAAATTCTTATCTAAGTCTAAGTAACTAAGATCACTCCTTATAGTTTCTTGTCATATCTTCTTTAGTCTCCCTTTTCCTCTTTGTATGGGCAAAATCTAATAATTCAATTTTTCTAACTAGAGCTTCAATCGACCTACGATTTATATGTCCAAACCATCTAAGTCGACTTTCTCTAAGTTTATCCTCAATTGGTGCAACACCAACTTTCTTTCGGATATACTCATTTCTCATTTTATCCTTTCGTGTATATCCACACATCCACCTTAACATCCTCATTTCTACAATATTTATTTTATTTGTATGTTTCCTCTTTGCAGACTAGCATTCAGTACCATATATCATCGCTGGTCTTACTACAGTTTTATAAAATTTACCCTTGATCCCTAATAAATGTTGAAAATGAAGTGTCAAAATAAATCTAGAACAAATATGAAAGTAATTACAATAAAACCAGGTCCAAATATGAAGAGCATTCATATCTCTCAAATCATTTCTAAATTTCCTTCAAATCAAATCATATCCAAACATAATAAATATGGAAATATCCGATCAGACTTTAATTAATTTAATTTGAATTTAAGTTTTGATTCAATAATGTGATCTCATCCTAGCCATTAATTGAAAATCTTCCTAATATGGCATAGTTTATAGTGTCCCTGCCACAATTTATGCTTCTTTTGAATAGTGTACATTATAATTGAGACTTCAATGCAGCATATTGAGATGAAGGATGTTAAATTTATGACATATTGAAGAACATAAAAATATGCATCAAAGGATTGCCGATAAAATTGATGAACCTGAACATAATGTGATTATAAAAGATATTTAAATAAATATCATAGAAGTTTGACTTATGATATTTTTTTGAATAAATCATGGTAACTTGTTTCCTCTAAAATAAATAAAGAGCCATGAAAGTTTTTTTGGACTTAAACAAATTATTAATTTAACTAACAAATAAATAAAAATATAATTTTTACTGCGAAAGAAAATTACCTCGTAAGTACAACTTAAGTTACCCAAATCAAGTCTGAATTTAAGCCTGAACCTGAGTTGTGAACAGAATAAGGACCGAATAAACTACAATCTGACTCAATGGACCATTAATAAATTGTAATCTTGCTGAATAAATGGGGAATCAAACTCATAAAAAATGGAAGGCTAGAGGCGATCTAGTGTGAGCACAAGATGGACCACACACACATGCTGGCGCGCAAGTGTGGCATACGGGATGCACAACCAAACTTGGTCGTCTAGGGTACACGTAAAGAGATTGCACATGGATTTTGAAGGGATAGGGTTAGAGAACGCGAGTGATTGTGTGCATAATAGAATTCGCGTGAGCCGAGGTGCATTTGGACAAGCTAGCAGCGCATAAAGGCACATGCCAGCTGCATACATCTCAATGGAAGGCGGGCACTCGCTACGAGCTAGCGATCGCATGCAACAAGGTGGGAGATCACATGTAGTAAGGCGAGCTATTGCATGCAGTAAGGCGAGCTATTGCATGCAGTAAAGCGAGAGCTTGCGCGCGGCCTAGAGCTCTAATGGGGGAGAGTTGCGCACGTGTAGTAGGCGCAAACATGCGGGCGACTGCAATCTTGCAACCAGTGCTCCTGCACATAGGGGTGTGCAAATAAACTCGAAGAATCGAGAACCAACCCAGAACCGAACTAAACCAATCAATTCGGTTCGGTTTAAATTCGGTTCAATTTGCGTATGGTTCCAAATTTTGTTGGAACCAGACAGTTCCAATCCGTTCTCGGTTTTAATGCTCGCCTAAACCAGAACCTTTTCAAACCAGGTTAATTGTTGATTACTAAATATTATATGATTAAATATTAGTTATGGTTCTCTAACGTAAGAGTTAATGTTGACTTTTTTGATATGAGTTGTGACGTATTCAAGATCATAATTTCTAATTTTAACTATTTAAAAGAAATTATTTGATTTTTAAAATCTTTATATTTTTTATAGCGGTATAAAGAAAAATTATGTTTTAAGCTTGGAATCAGACTCGAATTGGACTCGAACCAAAAAATTCGGTTTGGGTTCGGTTCGAGTCTGGTTCGGTTCTGATTCCTAAAATTATAGAACCAAGTAGAGTCGATTCAACTCCGGTTCTTTACAGAATCGAACAGAACAGATCCAAGTTACACCCCTACCTGTACAGCACATACAAGTGCGCCAAGCAAGGCTGGCATGCGTGCAGATCTCTAAGGCAGATACAAATCGTTACCAAGAATACTAAAATTTTGATACCAAATAATGTAGAACATGAATGAGGAAATGAGGGGATAATTTGAAGAAACGGAAGATGAGAAGAAATGAGATAAAACTAAAAAGAATTTTATTTATTGATCCAAAGTCTCATTATAAAGATATGAGACCATTTATAAAATTCTAGCTCCAACTAACTAAAGAAAATAAAAAGTAATAAAATAAAAGGATAATTACTAATATTCCTAAAGATAATAACTAATATTAACTTTTTAAGATTATCAAATATTTAAATTCTACAACAACAACAACCAAGCTTTTATTTCACTAGATGGGGTCGGCTATATGAATCATTTATTCTTATTGCACTCTATCAAATAATAGTTTCTCATTTAGCTCTAAATATACAAGATCATTTCTTATAGTTTCTTGTCATATCCTTTTGATCTTCCTTTTTCTCTTTTAAACAAATCAGCATACTCTTTTAATAATTAAATTCTAATATATAATTTTTCAGATTTGTGAGTGACTAGTACTAATTCCTTTTTAGGTGATGTAGTCCTCACTAGTTTTTATTAAATTACTAAAAATCCCCACTCCATGGTATATCTTGACAAAACATTTTTCGCTATTATCCTCTGCACCTTTGAGTGTGTTTGTTTTGTTCATGTTCTGCATCTTGGGGTTGGCAAGCTCTCTCGTAGAGCTACTTGATTCATTCTCTCAATTGGGAAATAGTATCGACATTATTATTCAGTAGATAGGAAATTCTAACTTTGTTAATGTTACTTTCTTTGAATCAACCGTTTCTATTCAAAAGACTCCACAACTCTTCTCCTCACGTTCCTCTACCTCAAGCAGCTCCTACCCACCCATTCCCAAGTGATTGTTACTCTATCGCAACCACCATATGCAGAATTTGATGATCTGATTGGCACTAATCATACTTCTAACTTACCTAATACTCCCCATGTGACTTCCAATCCAATACTTCTTCATTTGACTTTCTTATTGCCTTATGTAAATGTAACACTGCTCATACATTGAATTCTCACTAGATGTTTGACCATTTATTTTCAACGATTCAATTTTTTGCTTTTACTTTATCTATTATTTTCACCAACATTCATTTACTTACTCAAGTCTACGAAGTAAACTACTACTTTTTTTCAATTGACCTACTCAACTCTATGAAACATTTATTCACTACTACTTTTTTCAATTACCCTACTCAACTCTATGAAAAATTTATTCTCTGTAACTATCAACCAAGTTTGACAAACTTGTCATATGAATACCAATAATATTTTCGTGTGTAGAGACCTTTCTAAACTAATAACGTGGAGCAAAGTCCAAGCTATGTTACTAAGAGGCAAAATAAAACATGTAAAGCTTCGAAAAGCAGTCTAGGCTGAAAAAAAGTTTCCATGCTTAGCTTGATAAGTACTTTAGGGTAATAGGTGAGGAACTTCGGAGCAATATTGCAAACTATTCTATATGCATAAAACATATCCATTCTAATTCAATTATTCTTGTTGGAAGAGATTAGAAAAAGATACTTAGGTCACAAAATCTTCAAATTACTAAAGAATTTTATCATTCAAAATATTCATTTGGAATTAAAATTACTTACAGAAACATGGAGTGGCACTTTCAGTGAGAAAATATACAACTAATTTGCTTAAGAAAAAGCCTCTTGATCCTTTAGAATGCCTCACCATAGAGAGGCCTGCGGGTAAGCCAAATTGTTTGACCGTAACACACCCAATATTGAATTTACTATAGGAGCTATTAGCTGATATATGAAAATCCTTAAATAAAATCACTTGGAAGTTATATTTTAGTTGACTCATAAACATCAACAAGTGTCCTAGAAAGGGTTTGTTGTATAAATACAATGTTCACATTAATATTGAGGGTTATTCTGATGTTGATTATGAAGGATTTAATGATGCAGAAGATCCACATAAATGTATTGTATCATGTGGAAGGAAATCTAGTGAAATTAGAAAGTAATAAAGCAAAATGTTGTGTCAAGGTGCTGAATCTAAACATAACATGATGGCCTATACTGCTTTTGAGATGAAGTGGATCAGGACAATGTTAAATAAGTTGGGTTTTCCTGTTGAGCGGCCTATGGTGATGCATTACGAAATAATGCTATGAGCATTACGAAATAATGCTATGAGCATTACGAAATAATGCTATGTGCATTGCTAGTAATTATGTATTTCATGAGTACATTAAACATGTTGAGTAATAGAGAAGCTGTCATTAAGGAAGATCATTATACCTCATATTGAAACTGAAGATCAACTAGAAGAAGAATTTACTAAGGCTAAAGGCCTACTTGGTTTTTTGCTCTTTTATCACAAGCTGGATCAACAGAATGTATATGCTTCAAATTAAGGGGAAGTGTTGAGATCTATAAATCCCTAGAATTCTCCACAATTCTCTAATATTATATTTCTTATTGTAACTTCCAACACATAGAAAGAAAAATCATTAGTCGCTTTACTAATTTCCTTATTGTCCTTACCCCCTATGTTATAAATAGAAGGGTTCCCTTAGTGATATATCAAAAATTCTCTCAACAAAGATATTAACAACAAAAACATTGACGACTGTTGGGGCTTATAGGACAACAAGATCAATAGCAAATTTTGAGATAGTAGACTCAAGGTGAATGACTTACAACTATGAACAACATTAAGAAAAAGGAAATAAAAAAGGTTACCTTGATATGTGCAGTATAATGCCCACTAGCCATGTTTCCATAGTGATTGCTGACTGCATACAGGTCATACATTTGGCGCTGAGAGCTACTTTTGTCAGCGACGTAATCAGTCAAATCAAGGTCATGAATGGGGAAGTTCACAAAAGTTTCCAATTTTTGCTTAGCAGATCTGCTGAAGGAAAATCTCTTCAAATGAATAGCAAGAACCTCAGGAAGCCTCCATAAATCCAACTTTTTGCTGGCTTGCCTCTGCTCCTTGCATTTTGGACAAAACCTAGCATGAAGATACATATGGGAGATTCTTTAGAACCAAGGATGGGGACACATAGGCACCCATTAGTGCAAAACATCATTAGCTATGGTGCAAGAGAAAACAAGGAAACAAACCACATGTCCTCAGGCACCAGTGGTTCTTCCCTCAAGAACGCATCAAGGCATGCATATAGTGAGAGAGGCTCGATACGAGATCTTTTAGGCAATGGACCACCATACTTGTATACTTCTGGGATGATCTCTAGACTGCGGGTATCATACTTCTTGAAGTCCTTGTGGGACCAATTAACAAAAACTAGTAATGGGGGTGAGGATGATGATGACGGCAACTTGATATGCTTTTCTTCTACAGTTGACAAATCTATCCATTTATTATCTCCATTAACCAACTCAAGAAACAGTTGAGAAGCTGCTTCTGATCTACAGTGGTCACCTTGATCATCTTTATCATCACTCTCAGCAGATTCCTCACTGGTACTCAAATCCTGATCAGCCTGTGTTGAACTTGACAGACTAATTGGCTGTGCCTTTTCACTATCTTGCAAAGGGGTAAGAATAGATTTTACAGCACTTCGGATATCAGCACTTCTAACAGCACCATCATATGAAATTGGAGCCATGAGAGGTGTGCCAAAGAGTTTCCAAGTCTTGGAGGTACTTCCGCTCCCCTCTCTACTACAATTAAAGAAGCAAACAATTAAAAGCAACCTCCTAAAATACACACGACTATTGTTTGGAAATCCAAATGAAGCGCAAAAGGTCACATCAACCATCACATACAAATATTTGCAAATCATGCTATAATTATGAAAAGGGTATTGTAAGGCCTAGTTTGGTTGGAATATCTTGTTAGGAAGTTTTAAGTTTTTTTAAAATAGAAATATAAATAAAATTATTTTAATATTATGATGTGAAATAAAATAAATTTTTTTATTGAAAGATGTGTAGGATTTGAAATAAATTTTTTTTTTAATGTTGAAATTTATGTAGAATGTGAAATAAAATTAATTTTTAATATTTAAATTTATGAATGATGTGAAATAAATATAAAATATTGATAGAAGTGATTTTAGAGGACTTTGGTGAGTTTTTTAGCTTCAACTAAACAAGGCCTAAGACTAATGTTAAAGGGCAGGAAACTCAAGAAAACAACTTGAGCTGTCTTAAAGGTCATAGCATCACTTGATTCATTAGAGAAAAAAAGGAACCTAGATATGGTTCTACTAATGCATTTTGACAAGGGGATATGGTGAGCTGTTAAATGGCATGAGTGTCTGATGTGTATATGCATGTGTAAATCTGCCTTCTCGTTACATGGATCCACAAAATTTATAGAAATAACATCAGGATAGTATCATATAAACAAAAAGCAATTCTAATAACTTCATAAAAAAGCCTAGCATAAAAATGGATGATCCCAAGTTGGTGGATATATTGCATGACCATCGCAGCTTGTCAAACATCCTTATGAATGAAGATCAGTAAGCACTAAAATGAAGTGCTAATGATATCGCTAACTGCAGAGATTGTTGCAACAGAATCACCATTCACCAACATATTAAGTATGTCTTGACATAGTCTAAAAGAAAAAAATGAACAAGGTAAATGAAATTGAGATATTACAAATAATGTATTAGGAGTTGACATAAAATTGTCATATGAATTGGGAAATGTGCGTTAACCGAAAGTGACAGGGAATGGCATGGATGGTCTAAATACTGCCCAATGAAAGCAGGCCGCAGTTCAGATACAGTAATAGCGCACATATTCTTGCTTGACATTTGGAAAATGAAAGCTAATATGAAGAAATTGCTAAATGTTATGAAGCCTACCCTAGAAAAAAGAGCTACGTGGGTCAGCTAAAAATGGGTTAGATTCTAACATTGGTTTCATTAGAACCGGGTTAGTTTGATTACCCATTGAGATTTGAGGTTTTATCAGAATTGGTTGGAGTTTGACTGAAAAGGTAAGTTATGGAAAACAAAAAAATATGGCGACAATCTTATTTGGTCCCCCATATTTTTACAAAACATAGCAATTTGATCTAGGGTTCAGGGCCTAGAGTTTAACAAAACATAGTAATTTGATACATCTATGATTTCACATAGATTTGTCCTTTTTTTAATGTCAAGTATGTTAATGTTTATCAAGGAAGGGCGATTTGTTCGGCATTTGTGTGGATGCACGCAAGTTTTAGAAAATGGGGAACACTGACATGACTTCATGGAGTCTCCGAGCCTTTAAGACCCTTTTTTTAAAATCAAGTCTCTAAGCCTTTAGGTAGGCCAGTTTCTTACTTAAATTTGAAGTTACACATCTGTACATACACGTGCACACATGCACACAAAATGCGAGTTTTCAAGAAGGTATGGCCAAAGCCATATTACAAACCGAAAAACCTACAGGACTACATCAAGTAACACCACTTTAAGAATTTTTGCAAAAGTTATTGGAGAGGGGAATACTCCTTTCTCAAATAAAATCACCTATTATGGCTAGGTGAACAAGATAGTCAACAACATTATTAATGTTTCTAGTTACATAAGTAATTTTTTTAATAAGAGAACAAACAAACAGTGTCCACCACAATGTTGTCCCTCTTATGTTGTCCCCTCCAGGTATCAATATAGCCTCTATGTATCTCCCCACTTCCCAACTTACTCCAGGTCTCTGTTGGAGGAACTTGAGCTTTAGCAAGTACTAGCCTTCTCCATGTTTGCAGCTCTCAGGTAGCACCAGGAGTTGGAATGTCAATTTGCATTTGGGAGGCTCCAAGAGGTGGGCTATGTTTCAACTTTAACTAAATCAATTATAGGGTAACATCTACTTCGAGCCAAATGTGAGATTTAGTGGTTAACATATAAGGAAGCTTGTAGACCTTGATGTGCAACTCTCTTCTCAATTATGGCCATTGAATGTGTAAGAACTCTTCTTCCACCTACTTGTAAGACAACTTCATCATGGTCTCTAAAGATATACCAAACTCTTGTAACTCCATTACTGTAAAGTGAGCCATCAAAGTTGATCTTGAGCCAACCAAGAGGGGGGGTGGGGAATCCAATGATCTTCCACGAAGATATATGGCCCAAGTAACTGGACTCCAAAGTCTCTTGGTTTAGTTCAAATCAACCTCACTAAGCTCATAACATTAGCCGTTGACTTCTAAAGTTGAAGCTGGTTGGCCTCAGCCTCTGTACTCCACTTTCTGGAAAAACAATCCATCATAGTATGAAAAATCCTTTCCTTCTCCATGGTTCTTTTCACAGTGCAATCGACTAAAACTCTACAATTCCTACTTGTGTCACCTCTAAAAAGGAAATGTTTTGATCATTTTTAGCTAACCAGTTAGCTTTACTCTCTACCAACACCATGCTTAAGCTCTGACGAAAGTAAATTCGATATCTCATCATGCACTTCTCTTGACAAACCACCATCCGCCTTCTTGGATTGAAGTGTGAGAATAGGCTGCTCAATTTCTTTGGTTTTGGCCATTAAATCTCCAACATGCTCTTACTCTTAGTTTTGTTTAAAAAAAAAAGACAATTTGAAAAACTTTTATGGCTATTTTCGAAAAACGTGTATAATGTGAAATAAAATGAATTAATTATATTAAAAATTATGTTGATGTAAAATAATGTGACTGCTTAATGTTGGAAATTGTGTAAGATGAGATATAAATATTTTTTTATTATTTTTTAAATGAAATAAAGTTTTTCACCATGAGTATTTTAGCTACGACTAAATTTTTCGTTTACCAAAAGGAGTCGTAAGAGTATCAGAAATCCAAGTGTTCTAGCAATTTTCATATTCAAATAACTTGCATTAAGCAAGAAGCATGGTGCCCACATGGTTTGCATTAAAATACGGCTATATACATTTAACTAATAAAGTAGCCTTTACAGGTCACTTTTGCTTTGGCTGCTTGTGTAGAACCTTAGAAAAATTGAATTCCTTTGATTATTTAAGCAAAAACTTAAACTTGTGCCCAACAAGTTGAACTACCTGATTTTAAATGAAACTTATCACTTATATCACTATTATAGATGCCTACTAACTCATGCTATTATTCTGAATTGTGATTGACTTAAAACTGCTCTCATCCCATGCCCAGCTTCTTTTCTAAACCTAAGCATAAGCTTAATATTACGATTGACTTAAATATCCAATTTGACCTCTAGAACTAACTTTTAAAATGACGACCAACAGAACTAAAACATTGACTTAAAGCAAAAATATGAAAACAGGGAATAAATGCCATTGAGAAAAATAAGGAAAGAAAACTTACGGTTCTTCACAACGATGGACAAACTGAAGGATAATTGACTTCTTTTCCAACTTTGGAACCTTATAGGCTGCAAGATGCTCATCCTTAATGGAAGAAAGTGAGACCAAAGGGTCCTCTATAAACTGATGAATCTTGTGACCACGAATCTGCAATTGACAAACATAATTTCTATCAATCACAAAGATAAATAAAAAAAGAAAGAAAATCAGTTTAATTTTCAATAAACCTCTGCAATAATAATTTTCTCCCCGTTTTTCAGTGAGCTAGCATTGCTTAGAGCCTGGATAAGGTCTTTACACCGGCCCTGCTTGGGAACATTCACAGTGCAAGGGGTTGGAAGCGCACTTCCATCAGTAGTATATACCATGATAGTCATGCTATTGACCGATGGTGATTGGAGAGGCAATGAGAGATACATGAATGGATCAAAAGTAACTGAAACTTTCCGGCATACAGGGCAGACTAGAGTGGACTTATATTGACCCTGTTAAAATTGTTCATTGCACAGAATTATAAATACGTGACTGAGCAGTTGCATCAGCAATTGGAATTAAGAAAGCTAGTAGTCAAAAGACATGAAACAATAAAACAATAATCAAAAACATAGGCAAAAGCTTCCCTGCAAGACGCACCTTAAAATATATACATGAATTATCGCATTCATGCATGCATGCCTTTCTTAAGTAATCATCGAAGAACTTTTATGTATGGCTAAGGATGCCTGCACATGTTTATCTTTGTCACAGTTCTATTTCTCCAGCAATACTGGAGCATGCAATGCAGGGTATTAACAAAAACCACAAGCTAACCAATCGCCGTCGCTAGCAAATAATTAATTACAATTAAAACATGCAATTGAGTATAATTTCAAGATTAGCAAGTAAAAAACCACCAAAAGCAATACAGATTATTATTCTGAGCAATGTAAATGCCAAACTACATTAGTTTTTAAGTTTTTGTTTGTTAGGAATTAATAAATGTACAAATGCCTAGCCCTTATGTATTCCAAGCTACAGTGAATGAAAGAACAAAATGATAGATACACTCATTTATCTCTCCAAAACCATATCCACCATGGATGCTATTAAATTCCTTGGCAACACTTCCAACATGCCTATTTAAATCTCCTCCAATAAATAATCTTTCTTCCTCAGGTATCTCTTGTATTAACTCTTCCAAATTATTCCAAAATTTTTCCTTTATGCTCGCATCCAAGCCTATTTGGGGAGCATACACACTTACAATGTTAATAAAATAATAATCTTTCCTCCCGAGGATAGGATTTCACATCCTACACACATTACTAAAATAATAACTAACTTATATCACATCTCTCACATATCCCAACTTAATAACTAATTTTATATCACATCCCTCACATATCCAATATAAGAACTAACTTTATTTCACATCATTCACAACTTTTAATAAAAAAAATCTCTATCCAAGTTTAATTTTAACCTTATTAAATTTAACCTTACAAACAAACATGCAGTGTGTTTGTATGTAAAAGTTAATTTTAACAAGATTAAAGTTAAACTTGGATGAAGATATTTTTTGATTGAGAGTTGTGTTTGGTGTGCAATAAAGTCTATTAGTATGTTCGGATGAGTGGGAGATGTGATAAGAGTTAGTTATTTTTTTGGTATGTATGTAGAATGTGAAATAAATTAATTTTTTATTTTGAAATATATGCGTGATATAAACTATAGTTAATTTTTAATATTAAATTTTATGTATAATGTGACTCTGATTACTGGTTAATTTTAACCTAACTAAACAAGCAAGGGCTAACCTTAGTTAAATTTGTGTAAAATTTAACCAAATTAGAGGTTTAGCATAGGTTATATTAGATGATTTCAATCAATTTTTTTCTTTGTATTTTGATATTTCGTGTATAATGTGTGACTAACTCAAAATTTCACAAGAACTTAATTCAGCCCAAAATATGGACTATATTGAATTTTAAAAATGACCCTAAGATGAGGCCAGTAGTAGTTGAGGTTGATACCAAACAGAGTTAGCTTGGAGTTTGAATATGATTTGAAATAAAGTAGAAGCATTTATTTTTTTGAATAAAAAAAAAACTAGTTTAGAGTTTAAACAATAGAAAGAGGCATCGTGTACCTGGCATACATCAACAATAATAGAATTATTACGAGCAACATGGTTTGCCCAGTATTCATCAGCAACTTCTTCATCAGGACGCCCATCTGCATCTTTAGGCTTTAGATAAGGCTTATGTTTCACACGGTTCAAATCTTCATGAAGACCATCTAAAAGAAATGCCAGAAGCTCCTGAAATAATGGGCTTGCAGATCATCAATCATAGAACACATTATTACTGTTGATTATATACTGAGAACCCATGATGCAGATTAAAAGAACATTTTGACATGGAAACATCAGAAAAAATAAACAAAACCTGAGAATCATGCTGGTTATATCCACTAAATTGAGGAGCAAAACGAGCAAGTCTTGCTTTAAATGGTCGAGGAGAAACAGGTGTTCGCCCAGGACCCCATAGTTTTCTCAACAACTCCCCAAATGCCAGAGCAAGCTCACCCTTCAAATCAAAATTATAATTAGCAACCAAACATTACAACCTTTTTGTCACAGTGATTTAAAGTTATTAACAGTGCGTGAACAGTGCATGCACACAAGAACTTACAGCTACAAAAAAGAAATAAACAAATACAACCTCCTGTCAAAAATCAAATCAGTACAGGTGATAAGGTGCAAAAGTGTAGCATTTATTGCTGATGACTGCAAAATAGTATGCTAAAACATAGTTAAAACCCATATGCGCATAGTTATCACAGAAACTTGCGACTCAGTTCAGCATACAATCAAATGCACATAGTTATCACCCATATCAGTCTTTAATGCCCTCCATGTCAAGAAGCGAGAGAATCCAAAATACAACTACCACCTTTTTAAATATTAAATAAAAGCATATGTATCAAATTGGATTTCTGCTTAGTCAGGTCTCTTCTATTCAACCATTTCAGTTAATCTAAAGGATCTGTCAATAGAATAAAAGTACAAAAAGGCACTTTTATTACAGTATACCCATCGGTCCATACCAGTCTGATTCTATATAATATTTGCATCTCTTTTACCTTACCATTTCATTCAAATGAAGCTTCATCAAGGTCAAGAAGGCCACTCCAATTCTTCTCTTACACTTCTTTCTTTGCCCTTCTCTTTTTTTAGGTGAACAGCAATTAGTCTCCTAAAGGTTATCGTATCTTTTTGCTTTGGCTATGGAAGTCCTGACTGGACATATCCAAGATGAGATGTCATGGTGTATGTTCTTTGCAGATGATATTGTCCTTATTAATAAAACTAAAGAGGGAGCCAAAGCAAAACTCAAGCCTTAGAGAAATACTTTAGAATCTAAAAGTTTTCGTCTCAATAGATCAAAAACTAAATACATGGAGCACACATTTAGTCAAGAAAGAAATACTTATATTGGTGATGTGACAATTGATGATCAAATTGCCAAGAAGAGCGAGCATTTTAAATACCTTGGATCAACCATATAAAATGATGGTGAAATAGATAATGACATTATTAGTAGGATCCAAACAGAAAGGGTAAAATGAAAAAATTCTTCTGATGTATTCTACCATAGAAAAGTTTTATCCAGACTTAAAGGTAAATTTTATAAAATTGTAGTAAAACCAGTGATAATATATAGTGCTAAATACTGGCCTACAGAGAAAATATACAAATAAAATAAGTGTTGCAAAAATGAGGATGCTAAGATGAATGTGTAGACATACACGAAAGAATAGAATGAGAAATGAGTATATCCACGAAAAAGTTGGAGTTGCACTAATTGAAGATAAACTTAGAGAAATTCAGCTTAAATGGTTTGGACATATAAATTGTAGGCCGATTGAAGCTCCAGTTAGTAAAATCGAGTTATTAGATTTTGCCTATGTACAAAGAGGAAGAGGGAGATCAAAAAAGACATGGCAAGAACTATAAGGAATGATCTTACTCACTTAGACCAAGATAAGAATTTGTTAATTGATAGAGTACAATAGAAACAAAAGATTCATGTCGCCGACCCCACCTAGTGAGATTAAGGCTTCGTTGTTGTTGTAGCAATCAGTCTCCTAAGTTTGCTTAATGAATCACGTGTTCATTTGAGATGTTCACCTAGAAAGGAAGCTGAATGCACAATCTAAAGAAGCTATGCTTCACGGTTGTGCAGTGAAAAAAGACGCACAAAAAGATGAATGAATAATGATGAATTTATTCAAACTTTATGCTCACTCTTCAATTCATTCTTATTCCGCATATCAACAAATTAATGCCAACAAGGTACATTAATTTGGTCAACTAAAGTACAACTAATTTCAAAAATGTAAGTCTGAACTAGTGTCTAAATGAATTGGATAGCAAACACTGACCCCAACATGAAGTTCAAAACTTGATGCATAACAAATACAATAAAAGAAACACTTATGCTAACAAATTGATGTATATCCATATATGCAATAACTACCCCTTCCACACTTCAAAAACAAAAACAAAAAACTACCCTTCTAATTCAGAACATCTGGAAAAAAATATTGTCAAACCTGATACGTCATATCCATTACGTGTATATAAAAGCAATAGCCTCATTCCCAATAGGAATAAAATAGAAATTTGATGAAATTTCCATCAACTTACCTGTCAACCAGCTCCTAATTATAGCTACACAGTCAACACCAAAGATTACTTAGCATGCAAATTCAGTATCACGTTGGTACAGACATACATCTTTTAGGTTTACTCTGGAACATAAAATTAACATTATAAAATCATATTAGAGACTTGAGATTCTATTATCTATTGTCCTGATGGTTTAACTTTTAGGAAATACTCTTAGGCCTTGTTTGGCAACTACACAAAAAAAAGTCAGGGCTTTTTTAACCACCAAATTTCACATCCAATGCAAATTTCAAATAATAAAAATAATTCATTTCACACTTTACACAAACTCTAACATAAAAAATAATTTATTTTCACATACTACACATTAATACAATCACCAATTTATTTAATATCTTACACAAATTCTAACATAACAAATCAACTATATTTTTCATCTAACACTACTTACACATATATGTAACATGTGTCATAATTTAGCCATCTCACCAAATAAGCCCTTAAGCTTAAAACATAAAGCATACACTGAAATTATGGCAACACAGATACCTTGGAAAACCAATAAGAGCCCTAGTGTCTCAAATTTTTACGACAAAACCAATGGGAGCCCTAGTGTTTCTAGTTTTTCCAATATCTTCTAATAGAATGTGAAAGGGTAACCTCCGATGATTCCAAATTTACGAGAGCTTTTCGAAAAAAGAATCCAGAAATGAATCCAAACATGTATTGTTTCATCATGATCCTTATTCTTAAAAATGAAAACAGAAAATGGAAACTTAAATGCACCAAAGAAGTCGATTATATCTAGACTTTTGAGTACTTTGAGCTTTTCAGTAGAGAATAATGCTTTTGACAAATATCTACCATGTCATCATACAAAATCTTAGCATAACCAATGATCATTAGAAGCTAATAAATAGATTGCAGCCACTAAAGAAGATGTATTTTTATCAAATTTATTCATTTAACTATTCAAATTAATGTGTCAAACTATAAAGCACTGATATTTTATGAGTCTTAACGTATCCATATCGTATTCGTATCAGATGTTGATACTCCCTGAAACCCCACTGATACCTATTTGATATGCCACTGATGTATTAGCTTTTATTTTTGAAAAAAAATTAATACTAATTCGATACTTCTTGATGTTTTTAACTAAAGAAAAAATATTGAATCAATTAGTTCAACCAATATGACAAAAGAAAGCCTCATATATGAAAGATGACTTATGCTTGTACTCAACGGTTAGCAATGAAAGAGCAATAATAAGATCACAGAAGAGTTTCACGCATACTAGAATTCATGCAATAGAAAAATAAAAGCTACTGCTTCCTTTACTTTAGCTTACCATTTTTCGCGATCTCAAAAACATCAGTGATGTTGCTGCATTTTCTATGATTCTACCTTAGCCAACACTTTGTCCCGTTAGATATCAATGATGCTTCTTCTCTACCTCAATTAAACTCGTATTGTCAAAATTATAGGACTTTAGCTATTTTTTGTTTCATGTATTTATTCAATGAGTTAGAGACTCGTACAAAAGAGGGCATGTGTCTACTTTGATTAGATCAGAATATCTTGGTTTAGCTCATAGTAGTTATATTATTTATCATTTGTATCTCGTTTGCATCAAGCTAATTGATTTGAGTCGAATTTAGATTGAGACTGAACTCAACCCACTGATATGTATTTAAACTCTCATCTCATCTAAATATTTAGTGACAGGTTGGAAAACGATTAAACAAAATTTATAGCATTATTCTAAATTTATTTTTTAATTCAATAATTGTTGAAAGATATTTTCATTTTTCAAGTCGAATTATCCATAATGTTACTTTTAGTTGCATCAATAACAGTTAAGAATTTAAAAGTATAATTAATTTTAAGAAAATTCAAAAGATGCTTTTAAAATTCATATCAACAAGGTTTATAAGTCACTCCGATTTACTATATTAGCTGCATCTTAAATATAATAATATGATACATTATATATATATATGTATATATATCTATCATATCCTGATGTATCTATATTCTACTTTTTTTATATTTATCGTATCGTCGTATACGTATTGTATCTGTATTACTATATTCGAATTGTATTATATTTATATCGTCGTATCGTACCCGTGCTTCATAGATGACTAATGCCACTCAATTGTTTCCAATTAAAGTAATTTTCAAGTTTAGTCAGAAATGTTTCATTAAAGAAAAATGTTCAAAATAGATATCAATTACTTACAACCATGCCTAATGGATTTTTCCAATTAATATCTTTTTGATAGTCTCCACGGAAGTATCGAGTGAACTCTGGAGTATGTACAAGGCACTGTATTGCACTGTTCATGAAGCAAGTGTTTCCAAGGTTCTGTAGTCCAATGAGACCTAATGGAGTTCCTCTAGTAGTAACAGTGCTTGTTCCATGTACATTATCCAACTCACTGCTAGGAGACGCAAGTTGTTGGCTTTGTGAGAGCTCTGAACTGCAGCTTCTGGAAAAATTCTTGCCTGTTGACAAGCCTTCCACAATTGATATGCTTGACCTACAAGGCTCGATAGCTAAAGAATCTGAATCCCTGTCATTATATCCATTTTCTTGCACTAAATCCATGCATCCAACAGGGACAGTATCACTCCCATCACAGATGACCTCTACAAGAATCTGTATACAAAAGATATTACTAAGAAAACAACTTATCAAAGATATGCTTTGAAAAATAAAATTCACAAACAGCTTCTAATAAAGTGACATTGATACTTAGAAGTATCTTACACAAATTTCATGTTTCCTAATTTCTAAATGCCTGAATCACAACATAGGTTCTTATAAAAATCCAAAATGTCATGCCATATACAACAATGATAGAGGTACCAACAAAATCATGTCGAGTCTAGTTTAAACCAAAAAGTAATTAGGGACACGCTTTAACCCAAACCCAACCCTTTGAGTCATTTGATCGCTCCAAGCCTAGTGTCATCCTCATCATCATTAAGCTTTATCCATGGAATTTGAAACTTTATGAATCACATTTTGCAAATTAATCCTATCCGATGCAATCATTGATATTAACTCTAACTTATTTAGATCTTTTTGTATACTCGTTGTTATGGTTCGCTTTTCTCTGTAAACTTGTTTTCAATTGATGTTACTCGGCATTATGCAAAATATGTTCAATTTTTAGTTTATATTTTTTAGTCTTACCACACATCCATCTTAATATTCTCATATCAATTACATTATGTTTTGTTGCCAATGATTTCTTGTCTTCTAACTCTCTCCACAATTGTTATAGCATATCATGAACTTCTTGTTAAATATCGTCAAAAAGAATTATATCATCCGCGAATTTTTATTCTTTTAAGATAGCCTTATAGATATGGGTACCTTCTAGCTCATAACATATAAAATTATAAGGTAAATTACATATGGCTCCCTGGTTTAAGGCATAATATTACTCAGGTCCACGATTTTAAAATTTAACATCTCACTAATTCAAATATATATATCAATCAAGCCCGTTTTCAATTTTTTAATATTAATTTTTTTTAAAATACCAAAAATAACCTTATCTCCTCCCTCTCTCTCCTCTCTTTCTCTCTCTCCCTCTCTTACCACATATAACCTTTGACTCTCTCTCCTCCCACCCTATGAGGAAAGCGGTCGGTAGCTACGCAGCCTAGCACAAGGGTCACACGAGGGTTGCATGGCATTTGGCGGCATGCCGAAGCCCTGCCATCAAAGAGCGAGTGAGCGAGAGAGAGAGAGAGAGAGAGAGAAGCGTGGGGGTGATAGAGGAGAGGAGAGGCGACCAGCGAAGAGAGAGGGAGAAAGAGCAAAGATAAGGGTATTTTAGGTGTTTTAAAAAAATTTATTATTAAAAAATTGACCTAATTGATATATATATATATATATATATACATATATTGACTCAGGGATCCAGATGTTAAACTTTTAAAATTGTGGATCCGAGTTATATTTACCCAAAATCAAGGACCTGGATGTTATTACCCAAAATTATATCATCAGAGTTCAGCCTGTTAAAATTGCCATAATAAACATATATGCAAGCAAAAACAGTCAGGAAAATGAAACATGAAAAACAAATTTGACAATTGCAAGTAAAACGCACATCCTGGTCCATTTGTATATTGGCATCATCAAGGGTTTTGTCCATGTCCTGCATCAAAGCATGCTTTTGCTGACCATAATAGTCCCAAATGTAAGCCTGCAGAGATACAGAAATTGATAGGAACATTCTTTAAAAATAATAGTACTAAAGAATGTTCTTTAAGATATAAAGAATCTCTTACTTGATCTAAGATAAGGTCAAAAACTTCGCAAGCCCTTTTATGAAGTTCTCTGACTGTTTCCTGCAAAGATTGAAATTAACAATTAAGAAGATTCCCTTGCGGTTGCTTCAAATTATATAGTTTCTTTAACTAGTATCATGGGAACTTCTCTTGAAGCAATGATGCATTGATCTAGTCTCCACTGGAGCCAAATCTAAATGTGTTCATTTCTGATGATAGAAAAAAATATACTATAAATGATATCTTTTAAGTCAATAACACAAAAGAAAAAAGACATAAAATAAATGGAACCGGGACATATATGGAATATAATGAAATAGAACCACATTGAGGTTTACTATGAAATGAGGCATGGAAGGAAGGCGAGTTACGAAGGAAGACTCAGACTCATTGTTCATAGGTTGAGAACGATAGTTAAACTCTATAAGGTCTAATCTCCAATTGTTCCCTAGTAGATCAGTGGTAGAGTGGTTGGATGTTTAACTGACCAGGTAGGTTCAAACTCTTCTTGGGCAAAAATTGGAATGAGCTTTGCCAAAATTGGATTGAAAGAAAAATCACGCCAAACATATTGAGGTTATTTAAAATGACTTGCATAAACTAAACAATGCCACAACCAACAATAAATACTTGAGTGATTGGAGAAAAAATGATTTCATTAGGTTGACCTACAAAGCTAAGATAAGTCCATGGATGATGATGATGAAGACAACTTAAACAGGACAAATATTTTCCAAACAAAAGAAATTTAATAGCAAACCGATTACAACTTGTAAAATTTAAGTTATGGTGCCGTGAAAGTTTTCAATGGTGCCCACAGACCAGCCAAATCCAGGATTTGAATAAATCTGAAATAAAATAGCAATTCAAACGATCAGAAAATTAAAAGCTTAACCTTTTTACTTATTCTAATAATTGCATGCTCCCGTTTCAATGCTAAAAGTAGCTGAACGCGTAGAGGATAGACTTCAATGGCCAAGTCAGTTTGAGATAAACCTGAATTGATAGCCTTACGTGGCAATGTAGGACCTCCACCATACCTAGTATTAAAGCAAAGGCTTCATATTAGAACTCTAAAAGAAGTTTGCATAACATTAAGTCCCTTCATGAGACATTCACAAGCATGTCCAGCTGATAACCGATCAAGAATATTTCAACTTCTATAGAACAATCAAAGAATGACTGAGAAGTGCATCACTTGTTTATATTGTTACTTTACTTTGGAGATATCCTTGTACAAGATGCTTGCTAATTGATTAGAAGGTTGCAGGCTTGATGCATTGATATCATATAAACGAATGTGGTCATGTACCAAAGTACTGGAAAATAAATGCTACATGGCATAGTTTCAATAATATCTTACCCATAAAGTGTGGTTTAGGCTGAACTTGTCATTTCTTATAATTGTAGGTCGATAAAAACTCCAGTAGGGAGAACTAGGTCATTACAACATGCTCATGTAAAAAGAGGAAGAGAGAAACTAAAAAAAATATGACAAAAAATATAAAAAATGACCTTGTCTGCTTAGAGCTAAATGAGAAGCTATTATTTGATGGAGTGCAATGAAAACAAACGATTCATATAGCTAACCCCAACTAGTGGGATAAAAGTATGGATGTTGTTGTTGTTGCAAAAGTCTGCAAAGTGATGTAACAGAAAATACTCGAAACATAAAGTGACAGCATAAACAAGTGATACTTCAATAAATGTCCGTAAAACAAGTAGCAATGAAAATATCTAATAAAAATACAATTTTCTACTTTTCCTCTTTTAAAAATATAATTAGATATATGACAAGTTCAGCCTGAACCACAATTCATGGATAAGATATTGTTGAAATTAAGCCAGGTGGCGTATATAATCTTGTACCAAAGTATATGACCGCATTCCTTACCTATATGATATCAAGTTAATGAATCAAACCTTCTAATCAATTAGCAAGCATCTTGTAGACTTGTACAAGGATCACTACAAAAGTAGGGTGATGGTACTTATCTTAGAAATTGAATTACATGGCATTTCCAATTTACCGTCTGTACGGGTAGTGATAGGTGAAATGCAAAGTTTAAGGACTCTCCTTTTGATACTAAACATGTATGTAGGTGCATGCAACGGGGATATGTGGTTGCTAATCCAACAAAAGTGCACTTAATTCATCGTGATAATACCTAATGAATTTCAAAAAAAATTATCTACACAACTAGCACTCATTGTTTTTTTTTAAGAACTAGTACTCAATGTTGAGTACACTATATCAAGAACATAACATTTATCTTAGGTTCTACATCATTGCTCTTTGGGTCTGCTTTTCGAAATACTAATGCATTCGAGCCATGTAAGTACATAGCAAGCAACAGATTGGATGTTCAAGAACTAATAAATGTGCAAGCACCAAGGTAAGCAAGACCCAACAACATAGGGGAGCAAAAAGAGACACTAACTACAAATACTATTACATATATGCCACACATAAGCTTTTTTTGGATACATATTAAATTTCTTTGTTACATTTAAGCAAGGCACTTCCCTAGAATGTCAAATTCCAATACATAACAAAAAATGCTTACACAGCAATATTTATTAATAAATAACATTGACGAAACTTCTCTATGAGATCCTTGTATATGTAGGTAGCAATATCTTGCTATATATTAGTAAGATAATACTATATATAGAAAGAGTTGGATATTCTAAGGCAATATCTTACTATATGTGCACAAGAAATTACTACGTATACAAAGAAAAATAATATAACACATCAAAATATAACTAATTAATATTTTTTTTCGAATAATGTAATTAATATGTATTAAGAATAAGCATTTGGTTGCTATGAATAGAAGGAGTTGAATATTCTAGGGTAGTATTTTGCCTAAGGGTAAGCATAATATTGAAAATCACTCAAACTTTGAGTTGGTTTGGAATCGACTCACAAAAAGCCTATTTAAATCATGAGCCAGATGGCCTGACTCGAAGCTAATTTCAAATCAATTTCGAGTTTGAATTGGATACGACTGACTCAAAAGTTAATTTGAGCTAACACAGTGCTTTTTTTTTTTGAAAACAAGTGCTTGTTATAGTTATATATATATTATATAAAAAATTACAAAAAAATCTTGAGAAGTTGTGTTGCCCTCGTGGTTAAGACTTAGTGCCCTCTCTTAGGGGATCAAGGATTGATCCCTCATATGCTCAAATTTTATAAATTATATTTACATAAGGTGGAAACTTAGTTCCGCATTGTGTTGTGAGAAAGTTGGGATCAAGAATGAAGCCATAAATATGGTTGCCTAGTGAAGTTTAAAATGATCCAATATGTGAAAAAAAATAAAGTTGGGATGGAATTTGAAATCTAGTTGGCTAAAAATCAATTGTTTCGAGCCGAATTGGCTTGGAATTAAAATCAAATTTCGAGTCGATTTCGAGCTAGCATAAACACGAAAGTTTCAAGCCAGAATTCAATGCAGTCACTCGAATTCAACTCGATATCAGTCCTAATCTTTGCTTATACATAGCAAAAAAAATACTTATACATAGCATATATGTGGGACTGATAAAATTAACAAAGTTTCTCTTCTTATCGTCCCACTTTGCTTTCCTGTTTGATCTTGCATACTCCTACATAGTGCACATTTATTGGTCCCCAATCATCTGACCTGTTAAGTTGCCCGAATGCAACAATTTCTCCTATTTTTCAGTGACCTTGATGCAACTTTATCATATGGATCACTTAGCCAAAAAGGTTTTTTATTCAACCTACTCAACCATATTTCTACAAGCTCTTTATATAAACCATATTTTGATGATTCCACCAGCAAATTTGGTTCAAATATTGGTTTCATAATTTTCACCAATCAACTAAACAATTGTTCACTTGAAATTTTTCATTATGCACCTATTACAAAACTTTAAGTTAGCTACTTTTAGTTTCACAAAAACATAACTGGACTTCAAACAAACAAACAAGTCATATCTCTTATCTGCTTGTTCACTCATCCACTAAGAAAATCATCATGGTGCAGAAGCTCAAACCAAGGATTATTACTAGTTTTTTTTTTATGGAAAGGATTATTACTAGTTGAATATAGTAAATTGTAGTTTAGCAAAAGAAAATACTTTGAGATAATTTAGAGTTAAATGGAACCAAAAGGAGAAACAATTGTGCATAAATATGCATGTGCAAGAAAACTATCAAGGTATTGTTGACTTACAAATCATATTAACTCACCACCCATGAAATTTATCCCAAACTTCTTGCGGAAGTAATATGTAATCACGACCTTCCAGTAAGGTGTCATGAAGCTCTATATCTACATTTGAGACTTCTGATGTTACATCATTAATTAAGTCAGAATTGTCAATAGCCAATGGCCTTTTCAAGGTGCTTGAACAAGGAGAACCATAACTGTGTGAACAATAGCCATTGCAGAGAGTGCCATTTGTATCCTGATTAACATAATCAAGCCAAGATAGCCACCACCTATCCAGAGTAAACAGATATTCAAGGTTCTTATTAATCAAAACATAAATAGAGTTGAAAGATCATGTATTTATATAAATGTTATACTAATTGGAAAAGTAAAATATGTTATTTTATGAAATGCATTAAAGCTCCCGTCTTGAACTTTTGGCATTTCTTCTAATTGTCCATAAACCTTTTAAGCATCTGGTAGAAAGAAATTCCATATATGATATATATAAAGCCTGTTCTAAATGTAGGAAGAGACAATCGACTATAGGATTAACATTTAGTCTGTGTGACCCTAAGCAAGTTAGCATGCAACATAGAGAGCACCTCAATGGTTTCAAAATTTGTCATTCCATGCTCAAAACTATCATTATGTGCCCAAAACTCTTAGGAATGTCACTGCTTTGAATGTCATCTGATATTTTGTAGACAGAGAGCAGGGAAAGCAAAGTAAACCTAAAAAGCTATGTGGAAGAAAACATGTTTGATAAGCTAACTGATATGAAGAATACATAAAGGCGCTCAATATTCACAAACTACAAAATGCAGAATAAATTTGATCACTATCCCTCCCAAGATTTGAATAATATATTTGCATTGCGAATTACAGCATTACTGCAGTTTAGCCTTCTGCAAATGTGCTGCTTTCTTTTAATTCCATTGAAATAACCTTTGTTCTCCATTTGATACATTCCATTGTCAAAATGCATAAAAAAACAACCAACTTAGATGTTCATTCAAAGCATCAGCTAGCAAAATTAACCATCTGTAAATGTGTTTCTTCCTCAAATTCCATCCAAATAACCTCTATTCTTTATTGCACATTCAGTTGTCATAACGAATGCACCAAAAAGCACCAATGAGCTTGTATGTACGGTCAAAACAACAGATAAACAACCTACGTCTCTTTACATTCTAAAAAATAATTCCCCCACCATAAAAGCTAAGAATAAAAATGGTGTTGTTCAAGTTTCAAAACAATGGTGTCGCTCATCTGCAGATCTAAACGATCCTAGAAAATAAGAACCTTCTTCTCATTACCAGATCAACACCTGAACCTCCAACGCCAATAATTGAACAAGAAATATAATTTAGAATAAACAAGTTTGCATTGGCCTCGGAATCCTAATCATCTAGCATAGAACAAAAGATTCATGCGTATCCAAATATCAACAAGGGCACAAGACGACGAATCCACACATCCAGGGTTCCGAATACAGGCAAAAGGAAGAGTTACGACGATCTAACGAGGTGAGGGTTGCTAGTACCCAAAATGACATAGTGGACGCGAAGATTCAGTAAGGTTAGAACCTGTTATTGATGAGATAGAAGGTGTCGCCCTCCTTGATTTGAGTCTCGGCGGCGACAGTGATGTCCCTGATGAGGGTTCTCTCCTCTTCTGGCGTCAACTCCGATGCCGGCTCCATCGCTAAGCACTCCATTCTCTCATCCAACTGAGCCTCGAAGGCCTGAAAGATAATGGCTGTTACTCTCTCGATGAATGGTATCCCTATTTCCTTCTCACTCTTCAAGGCATCGAGGATGAAGAAGGGGGAAGTGAGAAGGGCTTGGCTCAAAAAATTAACCGACAAATGAGGGAAGAAAAAGGCAAAATAAGAAAATTAATAACTAATATAAAAAAAGAAAAAACTAGTAATGCAAGAAGATATTGTATTCATATATATTACAATTCTCACTTTCTGCCTTTTTTTATGGTAAACAATACAATTTTTCTCATTTTATTTAAAAATTATAAAAATATAATTCCAATTTACAACTTTTCGATCTGTTTGTTTATAGGATTTAATTTAATAAAATTATAAGTAAACTTAAATAAAAAATATTTTTTTATTAAAAATTATGAATTATGTGAAATAAAGTTAATTATTAGGTTAAAATATATGAGGAATGTGATATAAAATTAATTATTATATTGAAATATGTGAGAGATATGATATAAATTAGTTATTATTTTAGTAATGTGTGTAGGATGTGAAATAAAGTTAATTTTTAATATTAAATTTTATGTATGATGTGATATGCCTGATTAAAACTAAACTAGGTTAATTCTTAACTTTCAAATAAACAGAGCCTAGTATTTAAATTAACTCCTTCTCTACTGAAATAAGAGAACACTACTTATTTTATATTACATTTCAACATAATTACAACTTATTTATAAATCATTAATAATATAAAAAAATCATGATTTAAGATAGTTGGATCCCCTTAAGAATCAGAATTGGAGGTAACAAGAAATATGCAATAAATAGAGAAGGCACATTCTATGAAAAAAATACAAACTAAAAAGTAATATGTTATATACATCACACGAAGAAAATGCATGATTTTTTCTATAAATGAAAAGGAATTAAGCATGTACTCGAGAAAATCAAGGACTACTAATCAGATTAGTCAGTATTTTCTCAAGGAGTTCACCTTTATTATAGTAATTTCGAAGCGTATTCAGTTGTAACTCTCTATTTTTCTCTATGTATGGTAGATGTGAGATATTGAGTCGTAATAACTTCCCTCACAATAGTTGTGATAATTATCTAAAATTGTCCAAGAATGAGTTTAGATATCGCGGTGAGCATTTTGATAGGTGTACAATCTTGATTTAGAAGTCGATTCTAATTTTAACGTAAGTCCTATCAATTTTTCTTTATTTATATAGACCTGGGAAATTGAAAACTAAATTGAGAAGATATATAAGTCAATTGTGTATATTATTAGTAATAGAATGTCGTTAAAGACTACTTCAATACTACTTAATAACATTAGATAAGTTTTCAAGAGTAGACTAATTATTGATGAATTACTTCGTGAATATTAAACCACTGTGTAAATAATTTAGACTAAGTAATTCTCAAATACTAACAATAGTATTCTTCAATCATTTAAAACTGTTATTCTTTTATTTTTTTTATATTCTTCTTTTAATTATTAATATAATGCACATCTTCTCTGCATTTAAATCACTTATATGATTTTTTTATGTTTAGTTTTCTTTTAAAATATTTTTCTTTATATATTCTTTTTGGTTTATACCTTAAGTTATATTTTCTTTTAAGTTTCATCTAAAACTAGTTTAGTTATTAATATTTTCTTTTAAATGTTCTTTGTTCTTTTATTTATATCCATTGTGCTTGCTATATTAAGGTATTATTCCAAATTTATATATGGGTAAGACATTTACACATTATTTATTGTATTTTACTTTGACTTTATCATTATAAAATATATTTCTTAGTTTGCACTTTTTACTAAATTTCACGAACAAATTCATAGCATTTTACTTATAAGGTCAAAGTATTAAATATTATATTTTTGCTTATGAATATGATATTTTCTAGGTTTTTTTATTAATATCAAGTATTTTTTTGTTGACTTTCACTTGTTGGAAAGTCAAATTCTAGTTGCAATGTTATTTTATTTTTCAAATATTTTCTTGTGATTCGACATAACATAAATACAATCATGCTTTGTAGGATTTGAACATATGACATCAGATTTTTGGAGACTGATGTTCTATTGAACAGAACTAATTTTTAATAAAATTATTGAATTAACTTTATTTTCCTTTTCTTTTATTCTTCTAAATTGGAGGAAATTTTCTAAGAATTTTAATACACTAAATATTGATCTTTCAAATTTAAAAATTACCATTTCTAATAGTTATTAAGTGATCACATATGAATATATATTTTCTAATCCTCTAACTAATTGCATCGATTGAGAGATATACTGTTTTCTTTCTAAAATAAAAATTTTATCTATGTTCAATATATATAGGTAGTTTTTAAAAATTTAACTTTAAAAAAATATTTTTTTATTTTTACATTTGCAAATGAATCTTATTCCTTTGGTTAGAAATTTTCATCAATATATTTCTTTTCATAGTATTATTTAGTCTTATCATTATATCCTTTTCAGTCAGCAGCACTAGATTCATCTATTTCCATGTATATTTTTCTTTTTATTTTTTTAGGATTATAATTAGTATTTTTGTCACTCTTGTCTTTTTTATTTTCATTATTAAAATATATTTTATATTAAATTTATAATTATATAGTTTAAAAAAAATTACTTTGATATACTTCTTAAATAATTATTAATTTTTTGATATAAATCCTTTTATATATATTCTTCAATCCTTTCTTCTAAAATTTGTTTACTAATCAAGGAAAGATTATATAATTTTTAAAATTTTATATATCTTCTATAACAATTATGTCATTTGTAACATTTATATAATGCATATTCTCAGAATTGATGGGTCTTGTATTTATAAGAACATTTATCTATTTATCTAATGAAAATATTTTTCTTTATTATCTTCAATATTTTAATTTTTTTTTTATTTTATTAAATATATTTTTATATTATCTTAAAATTTAGTTGTCTTTATCGTGCATGTTAGTAGTTCACAAATTCCAGCCTAATATATTTATTAATATTTTAAAATTATTTATTAAATTGATTCCACTTATTTTCTTCATATATTTATTTTTAATTTTTATTACATCTTCGATATTAATAAGTTTTAAATTTTTTTATTTAAAATGAGATTTTCAGCCATAGATGATAAACAATTTTAAAACTTCAAAAAAAGAAACAAAATCTAAAAATCAAAAGCATCCATATGAAAACAATTGTTGAGTGAGTGAGTGAGTGAGTGAGTGAGTGAGTTACATCAACAATTTGCTCACTAATCACATAGCACTATGCAGAGTGGTCTACTACACGCAGAATATCGTTAATGGTGTTAACTCACATTTAGCAAGACAGACCGTCTGATTGGCTAATCGGACAGTCTAGTCGGTCGAACTGACCAGATGGTCCATTGACTCCATTCGGTCATTAGAAAAGTATGTATTAAAAGTAAGTATATATTTAAAAAAATAGATATAGCTTGAAATCAGGTAGGTATATATCCAAAATTAATTCCTACTTGATTTCAAGATATATTTATTTTTTTAGATATTTACCTATTTTTAACATTTACTTTTCTGGTGATCAAACAAATTGTTCGGTTGACCTACCAGGCTATCCCGTTGGACTGACCAGACAATCCGATCAACCTATCGATTGTTGAACATGCATTAACATTATTTACGGTGTTCTACACGCAACATGGCCTGCTCACTCTGTATAGCGCCGCATGATTAGCGAGTGAATCACTAACGTGGATTGCTCGCTGCATACAATAATTTTTCGTAAGTATAAAGTAATATTCAATAGTACTCCAATACTATTCTAAATAGTGCTCGCTTTGAATCACTTTCAAATAAATTCATGTACTATTTCAAAGTATGTACTGATATTTTTTTATATATATAAAAGTACTCAAACATAAACTTTTTAAAAACGCATTGTTACATAAGTGAATTACTTTGAATACAATTGCAAAATATTCAAATACTATTCTTTAATCTTAATTTTTAATATTCAAGAATATACATATATGTAAGCATCTAATTAGTGACAATTACATTTAATGCACTATTAAATATAGTATGCATTATTTATGGCAGGTTTTTGGTTATTGGAAATTACATTAATGTATACAGCTACTGCAGATCTCTTCATGTGACAATATTTATATTATTTCGACATGTATTAATATAGATTTTGTAGATTGACTTAGTATCAATATTTCTACCCAAGTCCTGCTCTTCATTAATTTTTTGTTAATTATCATGAAATTAAGATAAAGAGCCAAATTACATATATATATATATATATATATATATATATTTGTATATAAATTTTTTGTTATTGACAACTGCAATTAATGATAATTAAACGTAGGTTCTGTTTGGTTGGAGGTCATTTTGGTTATAACTATTGCCAAAATAGCTTTCAATTATTTTATTAAAAAAAAAATTATTTTTTATCCTCAATATATAAACTTCAATATAAAAAATTCACTTTATATTACATTCTACATATTTTTTAACACATTATACTTAATTTATTATTATTATTATTTTGAATAAAAAGGTTGGAGACCATTTTGGCTATGGCCTGGCCTCCAACCAAACAGGGCAGTAGAGTGCATTATTTTTGAGGAATTTTCATATTTGCAATTACAATTAATGTATTTTACTAAAAATAACTTAATACTATCTAATATAGGCTAAGGATAGTATTGATCTCTATATACATGTGTCAATATAAGATATTATTATTATTACACTAGTCATTATAGATTGATATATTCATGACTTGTATTAAATTTTAATCTTTAATTTAAGATTCAATGATTCTTCCATCAGAAATACAATTATGGATTTGAAAGTATTAATATTTTTAAAAAAATTTCATCAAAGAAATTTTATTGACCAATATGATAGATCAAGAAAATTAAACTTCTGTAGCAACTATAAATGTAACATCTCATAATACAAATGTGGAGGTATTATCCGTTTTGGCTTTAGAAAAATTGTGAGATCACCCATCCCAATGCTACTTCAGTTCAAACATGCTTAACTATTATTTTAGATCACGTTATCTATTTATACAACTCACGTTATGTGAGTCAGTACATTCCTGTGCCCCTCTTTACACATTATTCGGTCTATGAGCCTATCAAAAATTGCACTCTATACCAGTGATTTTCCTCGGATATCACTTGGTGGATAATCCCTGTCCTTTTCGATCACGAGCATCACAATAAAAGTAGTTAAATATGTTCTCAGAAATTTCAAAAATTGTTATCATTAAAAATTAATCTATCAATATGGTGATCTTATTGAATGGCAAAGAAGGTTGAATGAATGAACCAAACGCATTCACTGAATAAACACATTTCTTATGAGCTGGAGCTGCCCGTAATTACCATGATGATTTCTCTAGCAATTACTGAAAATCTTCCACCAAATCCCGCTGTTAACGGTCCATTCCTCCTTTCTCCAAGCAGATCAATAAACAATAGCGCTTTCTCCTGCCATGGCGGAGCTCCAAAAGAAATAAAGACGCCCGAAAGGGCACGGCAGCTCAGTGAACAGCAGCAGGGCTCCTTCTGCAACGGCTACTTCCTTGGTCCTTTTGCTTTCCTCTTCCCCCTTCGGTCTGATTGGCTTCCCCTTTGGTTTGATCGACTAGCGAAGTTTCCTGGCTGTTCTTCAATTCTCCCAAGGTAGATGGATCAGATTTGTCATAAGAAATGCACAAAAATACATTGATTCTGCTATCTGCATTGGTTTCTCTTCTAACCGCTTTTGTTCTTTCCTGTTTTGTGATAACAATGAGGATAAATATCTAATTTTTTGATCTGATGCTGATTTAGTTCAGGCATTTGTAGGTGAAAGGTTCTTTGAAGTTGGAATTATATCCTGAACTGTTTATATCAGGCTACTGTTTGATGAAATGCCTATAAGAACAAGGAGGACTTCCCCTAGTTCTCATTGCTTTTCTAATTGGAATTTGTGGGCTTAAAGAAACTTGCCAATGGCTGTCATTAGTTTAGATAGTGATTTGATCTTTTGAATTTTTTTTTTTGTCAGATGTCTGGCTGTGAAGAAGGAGAAGATTACTTTAATTTTTCTGCCATTGGTTTGTTGCCACTTTCAACCTTTTGTATTCAGTGACTTTATTCAGCATTCTGGCCTCGTGTTCTCATATCATCTTACCCGCAGAGGTGCCCGACTTCCTGTGGGATGACTCTGATCAAAATGATTCGGGTTTATCACCCATAATGGATGCACAAACTCCAGCAAATCATTGCATAGAATTTATAGATTATGGCTTTGATGATTTAATCAATGGAGGTAAATCCTTTTCTAGACCAATTTTGATTGACATAATTAAGAAGTCATTCTGATCATGAATTAATTAGCAGAAAAAAACAGCAGTATTTTGGATGAAGGGAGAGAAACATCTCAAGTTAAAAGGCGGCGTCAGCTGTTCATCACTGATGAGAATGACACCTACAAATGCAAGGAGCAAATTATTTCCTCCTCTGAAAACTCTTGGGTTGGTGCCTGGTTGCTTCAGATATTGTAGATTTATATTGTTTAATGAAAAGACCTTAAGGAATGATATGCAATACAAACAAAATTCAATATTACAATTAAACACTCAACTCTTACTATTTACATATACCACACAAAGGAATTTTAAATACCATGAAGATAACACCTTGGTTAACTTCTAATGCAGCCTAGCTTCAATTGTCCAAGCTTAATGGAGCTCAGCCTCAACGGTTGAAAAGCTATAAAAGCATGATTTACCTTTTCAGCATCCCAAGTCTCCAATGGCTAGAAGATTTTAGTGTTAAAAAAGAACTAATTAATAGGGATGATTATTTTGCCTTATTAAATGCCTGCAAAATGTAACTTTGAAAACTTCTAACTTCTAAGGCACATCATATTTTGGAGTTCTGCCATCTATATCAATAGATTAAGCTAAGAGTGAGTGTTTCCCTCTTGCTTTGGGTGAGAGGGTTCTCATTGGTGAATGGATCCCCATTGTTGACTTCTTTCATCTTATTATAAACTCCATTTCAAGCTACTCTCTCCTCTTCATTTTATTCTTTATTTTGGGCCTACATCAAATTAGTATTTGCATCATGCCAAAGAGTAAAGATACCCTTACATCCACCATCCGATACTTAGAGACAAAGACGATGTGCTCCGACAATCTAATGTTAACCTCTTACAATCGACAGTGCAAATTAGTAAGCCCTACTAGATCATTTCATGTAACAGAATGGCCATTGAAGGTAGATGATGCCGCTTCATCTTGTTCAAATTAAGATGTCATCAACCTCTACCACAGTTAATTTGGGATATGGATCGATTAGCTTGAGTGGTCAAGAACACTGATAAGAGCATTCGAGTCAATGTGGCCATCTTTTACCTATAAACTCTTATCTTGTAAACTCAAAACTGAATCTTATTGTGAATGGATTGCATCTTTAGAATTTTTTTATTAATGAAAAGAACTAAATAAAGAAATAGAAGTGATATTTGTTGCAACTACAATAAAAGTTCATGCCCTTGTTTGGAAACAACAATATGAATTAAGCAAAGAACTGAGAAGCCTTCAATGTGTTCTACTTGGCATGACATGAAAGATAAGACATGATAATTTCTTCCACTTGATTTTTCTTAAAATTTTATTTCATCAATTTCATCACTAAATACAAAACCATGATCAAAATACTTCATGCTATACCAAAGATTTTTTTAACTTTTTGAGTCTCTTGAGCTTCAATGAAACAAATGATCAATTAGCAGCAACTTATCAACAACTTATTTGATAGCTTAAAGCAAAACATCTATGATGAATCAGCTTCATCGTGCTTGAATAATCTTAAAGATGCTTACCAATTCACTCTAAAGGCAAAGGACAAGTAAAAGGTTCCTCACAAAATGTAAGTACTATGACATAACTTCACAAGATAAGAGGACAGTTACATGGTCTCTTGAACCTTCTAAATACCATATTCCGGAAGGTACAAAAGAAAGTATAGCACTTGCAAATGATAACGGAATTTGATGTCAAAAAAGTGATCATCTTTCTTATGAATATTTCAAAAAAGAGTAAAACAAATAGACAATTTAATTCAAGGAGAACAGCAAGATTGATGAAGAAGAAGAGATTCTAGAACACTGAAGCACACTCATATTTTTGCTTGCTAAAAGTAACCCCTTGGTTTGAGAAGGCTTGCTGATGAAAAAAACTTGATTACGACATGGATCAGATAGAACTCAAGTTCAAAGACGTAAGCATATGGAAAATGCAAGACTGTTTACGAAGAGATCAAAGAACTTATTCTTTCCAAGCATCACCTGAGTACTTTAGTGCAAATGGATACATCCATGATAACAGGAGAGGATGACAATAACTCAAGAGATCTAGCTGCTAGGATGGACCAACTCCAGAGACAGGCAAAGGCAAGAATGAAAATGTTCCGACGTCTCCAGCCAACAAGTGCAGTACTTATGAATATGCCGTATGTTGAGAAAATATATTTGTTATGAAATTATTAAAAATGCTGCTAAGATATCATATTAAAAAGAGAATTGAGTACTGACCTCTAAGAATATCATGTTCGAATTGAACCTACAATGGCTCATGGTCAATGAAAGTGAATAGTGATTGCCAAGATTTTGAAAATCGAACTGGTTTTAAAATTTCGTTGTTTATTTTGGGACTATATTAACTCCCATCAACATGCTATGAATAATTAGATTTGAGATCACTTTATTCTATCCCCTTAGAATAAAGTGATCATTTTTTTAACTTTTTATAAAAAAAGACATTGAACTTTTTTTGAGATATATATAATGAGAAATAAAGTTAGTTCATTGTGAGAATATTAAATAAAATTAGTTGATGTATTAAAAATCGCTACTTTATTTTTTTTTTTAAATAATCATGATTAACTTGAATATCAACCAAATAGAAGCTTAAGATTAATTTATTGCTGTCTCATGCTAATGTATTGTTTATAAGCAATTTTACTTAAATTTATGAAAAGATAATGGAGTTTTCTTTATAGCTTTAAAATGAAGTTAATTGAAGTGTTGCTATTATGGTCTTTAAAATTTGTTTTGAGTTATGCATGTAAATATTAAGATTTGAGTGTTTTATGTGTAAATTTCTGTTTTAGTTATGTTATACATGAATTGTGTCTCAGTTAAGTCATATATGCATGTACTTCAGGGAGAGGTTCCTTCCGTAAATTATTTCAATCAAAGCCAGGAACAAAATTACTTTCATGTGTATGTATTTTTGATTCTTGTCTGGGTTTGATTCTCTTATTTTGCAGTTAAGTTACTTCACTAACATTTTAATATAGGATTTCATGCAGAAATCACTTCCCCGATGACCAAGTTGACATTTTAGGTCAGTGTATGAATCTTTCTTTCTTTCCAGTTCATGTTGTGATTAAGAAAAGCTCTTACAATCAAGAGTTTCCATTATTATGTAACTGCCACTAACATTTTTGCTTTGGTGAAATGTTATTAAGTGGATTTGTGATAAGTGTAGAATGATAGGAGTAAAAAATTAGTAACATTTGAGATAATGTCAGAGATCTATAACAAGTAAAGTTACGAAAAATGAACTGTGTTTTGATTATGTACAATGAAGCAGATGCATTTTAAGATTAGAAGTTGTTCTAATATGAAGAAAAGAATCAATCCAAAAAGAACCTTTCTAAACTTAACACAAATGATTAGCATAAGCAAAATTAACATTATGTGAAACACTAAACAAGAACTATTGCTCAAAAAAATGATCTATCTGCTTTTGAAATCTCTCGACTCTCATCTATGGAGTTGGTTGCGTGCTTTATTCTCTCTTTCTCTCTTTTACTCACTTTCACGCACTCATCTCTCTCTCTCTCTCTCTCTCTCTCTCTCTCTCTCTCACTTTCACACACATACTTGCCATAGTTTTGCCTGAAAAGGGAAGAAAGGGCAAGGAGAAAAAGAATGATGAAGGAGTGCAGAACTGTCCTTTAATCCCATTAGTTCAGTCTTAGAGTTTTCCATTGGCTCTATTTTATTTATATAAGGCATTTATTGGGTCGAATTTCTCTAATGAATCAATTTACCTGTTTGTCTCATTTCCTAGTTCCCTTTCCCTTTGTACAATGGATGACCACTTTTCAACGCCTCTTTGGCCATGACTAATAGTATGTCCCTAGACAAGTAGAAGCAAGTGATAGTTGGAAGGCTTTCATAGAGGCGTTCGAACCTCGGATATCATCTTGTTCTTGGCTTTGAAGTTTCATTGAAAGTATTTTCATGAGTGTCTAGTTTTGATTTCTTCTCTTAGCCCAAGTGTTATCACGTTGCCAAGGCTAGGTACTTCTTTTGAGTATTTCAAGATTACATATCTCAAAGCTTCTGGTATCGAGGCTTCATTTCTCTGACTAACTTTTGGGCCCGGCGATTTGAGGTTCTTTTTCGACTCAATTGTGCTACCAAAGTAGAGGCTTGAATCTCTCAGCCCAAAGTGTCAATACTAAGGCTTATTTTGCCTAAGTAGTTTTCTACACTTTTGAGTTTTGACTCAAGTCTTCAAGTTATCATCCATTTAATGCTTTCTTGACACGATACCTATGCCATTGATGCATTGTTTTTCCAACAAATCTTGGTTTTGAGATTTGAGATATCGACCGAATGCCCCAACATCATATCTTAGATTAGATGTACCCTTTTTGATAATCAAATGGCCCCTTTCTTGTTGTCTTTTGCAAGCACTTTGTTTTCTATTGTACCATCTCCTCAATATGCTCTTGCAAGAATAATGTGGCAAGCATTGGTTAGGTCCTTGGCTTTCCACACCAACAAGTATGCTTTTGTCATCTCGGTTCACAACGTAGTAGGTCAACCCTTCCTTGATGCTCAGAGCCTTCATAATTAGTATTTCTTTTTGTAGACATCATCTCAGTCCCAAAAGTAGGATCTACCAAATATTTCTTGACATATATCAAGCGGCACCACCTGACATACTGTTTTAACGACAAATGGTTAAGTGATGGCGAAGTAGTTGCTGCCTCGATTCACCAAATAGACCTTCTGTTATTTTTTGACACGTGAAATAGCGTTGAAGTTGTAGTTTAAGAAGAGATATAAAAACCCCAAGATAAACTACTAAACACGAATGATAGGTGATTCATATAGTCGACCTCTAATAATCGAGTAAGATCGCGTTGGCTGCTGCTGATGACTGTGATAATGATGACAAGCATAATAATGAATCTGCAAAATTAGAGGAATCTTTTCTAATATTTCATCCCTTACCTGTAGGGCCTCGCTGCTTGCAGCATAAGAGGCAACATAGCAATGTGGTGCAACAAATCCCAACATTAGCTTCATGCAGAATTTTCAAAGGTATTACTTATATAGGCTTTGATTTTATTGTCCTTGTTGGGTTGTATGTATGTTTTCTTCACATCTTACTGTAATTCTCTCATTTTCCATAACACAAGGCAAGAAATCCTACATGAAAGTTCCAATGAAGTTAACTACATCAGTTGCTTATCCATTTTCCCTCCTTAAACCATGTGGAATTCAAGGGGAGATCACTCTGAAGGATATAAATCAGCTGATTCATTCTCCATCTGCTTCAAGCTCCAATCACAGAGTAGATGAGGATCATCCTCCTTTTGATTACTCTCCTATCTCTGGTAAGCCTGTGGTTGTCAAAACTAAAATCCACACAGAAGGAGGTAAGGGCAGCATTACCATCATGAGGACAAAAGGCTGAGTGGGCAGGTGCTTTTTTTTAATATGAGCTTGCCCCTCTCTCTCTCTCTCTCTCTCCCTTCATTGAACTCTTGATTGATTTCATTACATAACAATTTTAGCTGAGAGATCATACCTTACTACTTGTGCTGTTCATCCTTTTCGTTATCATTTGGAAGTGCTATACTTTCTTTTGTACCTTCCGGAATATGGTATTTAGAAGGTTCAAGAGACTCATTTATAGTCTTGGTTGAGTTACATTTTATTTTCCTCCAAATGGTTGTAATAAACATGAATTTTGCTATAAACTTTGCCAATTGATCATTTTCTCTCTTCATGATACTAGTTTGGAGTGTAGAGTTTAATTCTTTATTTGGTAAATTGATCTCAATTTTTAAAAATATCTCAACTTTGGTCTCTCAGATTATAAAAATTTATTGCAATTTTGATTTCTTTTTTAGATTCTCACCTTTCATTGGCCTTTCTCGATAAAAAATATAAAATTTAATTAATTTTTAACTAGTTTGATCGGTTTACACATTTTAAACTTTAATAAAACTCTCAAATTTAATTTCCCTCGAATATTTTTTTTTCTATTATAAAACTTTAAAATTAAAAAAATATTAATATTAATATTTTAAAATTATATTAAAAAAATCAAATGTTAGTAGCTGTGAATGATTAATCTCACTAAAAAATTTAATAATTGTCTTGCTTTGGTACAAAAGACAGTACTTTTATAGTCTTAGGGACTTAAATAAAATTTTTTAAAAAATTAAAATTAATTTATAATACTTTTTAGACCTTAAAAGTTTAGACGCAGTTTAATCTTTTTTTTATTTATGATTCAGTCTACCGTCATGTGGACTCAAGTCGAGTTTATAATTATACATTAGATTTTGACTTTAAATCTGAAAAAATTTTGAAATAGTTGCGTATAATTACCATGATTTATGGTTACTTTTTATTTTTTTAAATAGTTTTTTTATAGAAATGTTTTAAACTAGTTGCTCTACACTATTGTAAATAAGTGTGCTGATCAGTTATTCTATAAGTCAACTTGCATTAGGGTCCCTAATATTTAGTACTTGTTGCACATAGGTCCTATAAAATTGAAATTTAACTTTTGGTCCCCAGCTATTTCTTTGGCATTTAGGTCCCACAATTTCTTTTTTAGATTTTGCTTTCAAGCATCATCATGAATGACATCACATAGTTCTGAAGATCTTTTGGAGGCCAAAATAACCCTGTGGAAGACTTTTTCTAGACTAAAAATGAAGAGTAAAAATTTATCATCGCACAAATATTTTTGCGAAAATGTTATAGTATTGCAAAAATACTATATTTATGTCAAAATAACGGATTTGATACAAATTTCAAAAAAAATAAGTGCATGAAATCAAAAAATATACCTATTAATTCTGAAGCAACAAGAAGAAAGACAGTTTGGATGATAGAGTTGTCGATGAAAAGGTAAAATTTATAGCTTCTGAGTTTTGATGAAAACTATCAAAATGGGACCTAAGGGCAATAATGATTCACACTTGAGGACCCAAATGCACCTTTTCAAACTTCAGGAACTCATGTGCAACAAGTGAAAAACTTTAAGAATCTCCATGACAGAATCTGTTAGGTATTTTAAAAATGATAAAAATATCTTTACTTAATCTATCAATTTTCATATCATGTCACTACTGCTTTCAGCCTCGCCGGACCCGCGCAAGCCTACCAGATCCTTTCGTCCGCCACCGCGATGGCTACCGCCTACTCCGAAGGCCGCGCACTCCGTTGCTTGTGCGCCTGCCACCTGCTAGCAAGACAGCGCGAGAGGCTGCGCGCGGCGTGCAACCGCAAGATGTGAATAGAGGTAAAATAATAAATTAAAAAAATATTTATTTTATTTTTATTTTTTTAGACAAATTAACGGTATTATTATGTTGAACAGATTAGAAATTTTTTAAAAATAATTAGAGCCTTAGTGAACTATATAGTAATTATTATGAACCTAAGATATATATTTTGATATTCGTGAATCTTTATAGTAAGGTAGTCAAATCTAAGGACCTAATTGAAATTACCCTTTATATAATATGTAGTATCACTTTCTTGTATCATCTTGACGGTTTGTGTAACATTTGATTGTCATGCTGATGCATCACCAGTTCAAATAAACAAGAATTTAATTCGGGAAAATTGCATGTAAGTCCTAAAGTATTAGGATTCATACACGCTGCTCAAAGGAATTTAAATCATTGTACATAGATGCCTAATTAGTATCTTTTTTTTTTTTTCATTTTTTGCATCTGCCTCATAATATGTTATATGGTTGCTACAATTTCACAGAAATTTTTTAATTGATGACGAAAATATTGTAAATCCCAACCTATAAAACATTTGATCATAACAGATAGTAAGTGAATACATTAAATAATGTAAAATTAATATGGGAAATGATGAATGCACCAAATAGAGATACAACTTAAAATCAAGGACCTTCATGTAACAATTTATATGCACCTAAAAGCAATTATTCATTTGGTATAAAGGTTGGGTTGGTGAATAGCGAATAAAATATTTATGATTTAACATTTAAATTTATTAAAATATTTAATAAATTATATGTTAATTCACTAGATAATTTAATGAATTAACTTTTAAAAAAATAATTGAATGAATTAAACCTTTAAATTATAATTAAAGATTTTACGTTATAGTTAATCAATTTTCTTATTTTAAAGAATGGGAAATCATAAATAAGTTTTTCACACTATGTTACATCTAACGATATATTGTATGTTATGTATTTCAAGAAATCTATTAACACAGGCATCATAAAAGAAAATTAGTTTATTACTGAAAAATTTTTATAATTAATTTATAATTATTATTTAGTTCAGTGTTTTTAAAAATTAATTGAAAAAATTTTATTTTAAAATTTTTATATCAATAAAAATTCTTATAAATTATGATTATTACATAACAAGTTCAATTTAATGATTTTCATCAACATTTAAAGAATATTTTGTTTTAACATTTTAAAAATTTTAATTTTACCCTAATCCTCTCTCTCTCCTGCAATAGCCCACTTAGGCCACAGAGCTCTCTCTCTCTCTCTCTTCGCGCGGAGGGTGGCTGGCCGCTCGCTCCCACCCCCTCCACTCTCTTTCTCTCTCTCTCTCTCTCTCTCTCTCTCTCTAACCAATAAGCCGACGCCAGCAAGATAGCACCAATGAATAATGATAGAAAATCTGCAGTGATATAAATTTAAAAATTCAAAAAATATTAAGTAAACAATTAGAATTTTATCAACGTTAATGTTGATGTAGGATGTAGGGGATCCCAAGAAACACCAAAAAAGAAAAAGTTCCGAGAGATGGCAGCGCGCAGAGAGGTAAGCCTGATGGTTGAGGCTTAAGAGAACCTCACTCACGAAGTTTGGAGGGCCCAAATAGCTTCAAAGGTTAATACATGATATTTCAAGATGGAGCACCACGTGTATGGCTGTGATGCAGCGCTGGAGCCACATGTCAACAGTTAATAATGGAGGAATTCTTTTATAATGTTAGCTAAATTATAAGAATCATTTAGAAAAATTTTAAAAACTATGTGCTAAACATTAATTATAAATTAAGTATATGAACCTTTCACTAATTAGTTTCTTTCAAATAATTTATAATATCAAATCGAAATATTTCTTCGATGTTTATGTTTTGACTTAATGAATATTAATTTCAACAAAAAAAACACAAAATTTAAGTCGCAACAAGTCTCGACGTCAAACAAACAAACCCAAATAAGATTTAAGCCGCAACAAATCTCAACTGATAGAATAACTATCATAACCTACTATGTGGCAACAGCTTCAAGCCTAAATTTTTAAACTTCTTAGCTTAAATCTTAAGGAATTTAAAGAAAATTTTTAACTTCTAAAAGGCTTAAACAACCAAATGGCTATTTGGATGCCTGTTAGGCTAGGCTCGCTAACGATTCAATCTCCACCCGATATTTAATCTTTACTCAAAATTAAATTGAAAATTTTTTATTCGATTTTGATTTAATCTAAAAACACAAATAAGAAGAATTTGATCTGATCTTGATCCGAACTAGGTCAAGCTCATCTATTATCGATTCAAGCTCGAGCCATATCAAAGTCAGTCTGAGTTTTAATTAATTTTTAAGTTTTTAAGTCAAATTTTATATATAAATGTATTTATTTATTTAATAAATTAAAATTATGATCATTTATCTTTCTCTAATATTTAAAAATAAAAATAAAGAAAATCAACCTGCAATGAACCGATTCCAACAAGTCCACCACAGGATCGCACCACCACCTCTTCCTGCCAATAGAATTTTGACACGTTAATCTTCTAACTGATGGTACATTAATGTATAGTTTCCCTAAATAGTCCACATTAAACAATTTTGAATTTAATTAACCTACTAACCTCAAAGATTACCTTAAACTAATCCCCAGCATACAGCAGAAGCAGGAACGACAGCGGGGAAAAATTATCAGTGAGGCGTCCGTCTGCCAATAGCAGATGTTGACGTAGGATGTGGGGGTCCCAGAAAACACCAAAAAGAAAGAGAGTTTCGGGAGATGGTGGCGCGCAAAGAGATAAGCCTGTTAATGTAAGCTCAGCAGGGGATTGAATTCAGAGCATCCAGAGAAACACACAAAGGTTTAAGGTGGTTCAGGGAAATAATTTCCTACGTCCACCGGACGATCAGCGAATAGGTTTCACTAATGGAGAAAGGTGGCCTTGAAGGCTTGTACAGTTTGTTATAATGAGAGTGAAGAAATCTTCTCTTATTTCTTGATGCCTCTGCTCTCTCTTTTTTCCCCCCTCTTCCTCCTCTTCTGTTCAGCGGTATTTGTAGCTGGTGGAGTGCGTGGCTTCACCCGGGTTTTCCGGAGAAAAGGCGGTGGGCAAGCTCTGGGTTCGCGCCGCTTGTCAGCCATCGGAGAGGTTTGGAGCCGTAAAAGGAGAGTGATATCCTTTAATATTTGTACTTCTTCTGGGGACCCGTGATGGCTGGAGCATGCGAATCCTTGGTTTGCGGGTCTGGAAAAAGGTGCCTTGTACGAGAAACGGTGCGGTTAGGCGGAGTTGATTGTGCAGGCGTTGCTCTGTAACCTCGTAGCCGATGTTATCAAGGATGATCCTGGCTTATCGGGCACGAGGTTGGATTGATCCCTCGTGTCCGAGGTTTGACTCGGTCAAAGGTCCTGCAAAGTCAGACAGATGAGTCAGCAAATCAATCAACGAAATGGAGGCCAGCTAGGCGCCACGTGTACGATCAGGATGCAGCGCAGGAACCACGTGTTAACAGCAGAGAACCACATAGGTGAGTGGACAACTAAACAGTTCATCTGGTTGACCGATCAGATGCTCAGATAGCTGATCGAACTGTCAGTTTGTTCTGACCCGACAGTCTGTTTAGCTACCAGATTAAATAAATATTTGTCTAAAAAAATAAGTATAACTTAAAATCAAATACAGATTTGTCTAAAATGATAACATGTAACCACATTTTCTCGTATTAATACTTGATTTCAAACTATACCTACTTTTTGGGATAAATACCAACCTAATAGCTACTTGTCTGGTGTCCGAACGAATGATCTAATCGGCCGACTAGACGGTCCAATCAGTCGATCAGGCAACTTAACATCGTTTATGGAGTCAAGCACAAAGCGGGGCCCGCTCATCTATGTGACTCTTTGCTATTGGCGGACGTACGTCAAACGTCCGTACCTAATAATTTTTCCGACGACAGTGATATTGTTAGTTTAACAAAATTCCTAAACAAACAATCATTAATTAATTAGATATGCAATTCAACGTTAGAAATAATAATAATAAAATAACAATAACAACAATATGTAGGCATAAGCCTATTAATTATTCAGCGATGATGGGAAGAAATATCCACAGTTTGAGATTTTTTTTTTTTTTTTTTTTTTTGATTCTTTGAGAAATTAATAATACCTTGTAATCTGGATTAATATTTAACATAAAATCAAGAGAGAAAGAGAGGAAAAAAAAAAAAGAATTATTGACAAAATACTCCAAAGAATCGTGAGTTCAGGCTTCGTAAGGCTTCTACATTGAATAGTTGATCTACCAGAGTATTTAAACAGGTCAGACGTTATTGGAATTAAGAACTGGACGTCGGGCTGTTGGCCCAAATTTGATTAACAATAATCCAATGGCCCCACCAATTATAAGTTGTCAATTTTTTTTTATTTTTTATATTTACGAAATATCACTCGTTAGTTAGTTCTCTTGATATTCACCTCCAACGAGCTTCTGCGACAAACGAAGTATTCTGATAACAAAGTTTTTCGGCTAACGTCATATGATATTTGTACCTACTATGAAAAATCTTGTCATCCGCTACAACATATTTAAGTATTTGTAATTGCAATTTGAGAACAAACAAAATTCATCAAAAAAATATATATAAATTCCAAGCTATCTCAAATTAATTTTCGAGCGAATTATGTTAAGCTCAATATCATTTCAAAATTAACTTCGAGTCAATCCATCCGGCTCACAGTTTGAAACAATTATTTTAAAATCAATTCTAAACCAACTCAAATTCCAAACACTTTTCGAGTAATTTTCAAGTTTCGGATATCTTGCTCACCTTTATCTCCAAAACACGCATAATCCTATTTGGCTAGATTCTTTCAGGTGGGTAGGCCTCCTCCGTCCTTAAATTGTACCCACGGTGCAATAGGGATTCTCTATTTTTAAACCTAAACTTTCACTAGTTTCTTCCCCACTCTTCCCCCTTCTCTCGGTGTTACTCCTACACCTTACTTCTTCCCACAAAGTCATTGCAAGATATGTCTTCTTCTACTATCCAAACAAAAAGTCTTCACTTAGTTGCTTGTCACCACCTTCTCTTATTATGATGTTATTCAGAGCAACAGATTATTTATCATACTAACTTTATTCGTTAAGTTGGTTTCCTCGCTTAATTTTCTTTGTATTGTTTGATATATTTACTCATTTTAGATTTTGAAATGCCTCAATGTTGGTGATAAAGCAATATATCTTAGTAAAAAAAATGCTTTTTTTGATTATTTGTGTTTTGTTTAAAATATTTAATACGTAATTTACTGACTGATGACTATATTTAGCGACTCGGAAAAGCTTTTTGCGACTGATCAACAACAATTCTGCAATCACAACTATCAGTTAACAACCATTGTAGATGACCAATTTGTGACCGATCACAAATCATCAATACAAAGCAGTCGCAAATATTTTTGCAACTTGGCATATTGCGATGAAATTTGCGAGTGTTTCATTTAGTTGCAAAATGTATTATCAAACGCCGTCAAGGTACCATCAATCAACAAATCTCATCAAATGAACAAAGCGAGCACGTGCAAGGCATGTTATTATAGTAATACTAATTGAGTGATAAAAGGAACCAATGGACAATCCTAGGGATTAGAACATTTAAGTCATATTCCAAAACCACTGCCACATCATAAGAGATTTGGTAATTTTTTCGATTAAAACAAGAATGTTTTGGGAGTCATTTAGTAAGTTTTAATCAACTATGAGTATTTAAGTGTAAATAGGCATACTAAGGATAAACCGAGTAATAGGACTATCCATATCATCTGATTATATAACATAAGTAAATCCCACTAATTAATTTTGAATAAGTACATGTACAAAAGATATAATATATATATAATACACCAAATAGAAGCATGGGAGGAGACATTTTGGAGCAATACTTCATCCTCCTCATGGTATTTAATGATTTGAGGTCTTGTTTGTTTGAAAGTTAAAAATTAACTTATTTTAATTTTAAACAGGCATATCACTTCATACATAAAATTTAATATTAAGAATTAACTTTATTTCACATTCTACACTCATTATTAAAATAATAACTAACTTATATCACATTCCTCACGTATCCCAGTATAATAACTAACTTTATATCACATTCCTTTAATTTTAACATTGTTAAATTAAACCCTACAGACAAACAAACCTAGTCATAAAATGGTGTCATTAATGATTTAACCAAGTAGCCAACAGCTTGTTGGCCATTGAGTTGCCAAACCTCTATAGTGGAGGTCAGAGGTTCTATCTGTAAAGGAACAAAAAACGTAACCCAAAACAATATATATAAGGAATTCAGGGACCTATTTATGAATAAGTAAGCATAATATAACGTTAAGTACCTCATAACCGAAGAGATCCGGTCATAATTTACCAATAATATTTGTCATCTGTCAATAGCTAAACAATAATATAGGCAAACTTTGTAATATAAAAATGAGCCTTTTCCTTCTTCTTGGCTCTTCCCTTTGGGTTATCCCTTCTGGAATAAATCTATAGTACTGTTATGTAAAGGAGAAAACGTTCGAGGAAAAGAGAGCAAGAAACAGCATTTAACTACGTGGCAAAGAGCCAAAGACAACTTCAATCATTCACTTTTCAGTGTGGGCAATATTTCTGGAAGAACTCACAAATCGGAACCCAAATCCTAATCCAAGGAAGAAGATGCGCTTCCTCTTCCAAAAATCCATCCTTGTAATTTCCCCATCCATTTCTAATACTTCATTATAGAAAACTTTAAAGGCAAAGGGGGAAAAGTAGGATGAACTTACGGCTAAGATCGATTGATCTTCGTCGCCATCAGAATATGTCGAGGATGTCCAGGATGAAACCGTTGCAGAGGGGGCAGGTTCCCCGGCCGGTCCAGAGCTCCCGCGAGCAAACCCTGCAAAACGTGTGCCCGCAGGGGATGAACGCCGCCCCTTTCTTCCTTACCATGCACACGCAGCACATGACCCGGTCGTCGGCCGCCGCCACGGACCCAGCGATCTCTTCCTCCTCCTCCTCCTCAGACTCCGTTGCCATCATGCCTCTGCCGGCGGAATCGGAGGCAGCAGCCGCGTATTCGTCCTGCCCTCCTTCCGTCAGAGCCAGCAGCGCCATCAGCGAAACCCTCGCCGGCTGCTCTTCCTCCCTCTCCGGCGGCGTCCCGCCGCCTGTGCTGTCGCTGGACTCCGGCAGCGCATCCCCTGGCGATTCGTCCTCCTCCTGGATGATATCGAGCAGCGTCCGCCCGCTGTGCTTTTCCGACTCCAAGATCGACGCCAGGGTCACCGCTCGGCCGACGCTGGGGACTCCGGCCACCGACGCGTCATCGTCCTGACCGACCTTGAGCAGATCCCGCAGATTCGAGGGCTCCATCACAGAGATCTGGTCAAGGAGAGTCATCCTGCTCCGTCCGATCCTGTCCCCCTCCATCTTCTCCTCCCGATTCGAGGACCAATCAGATCGCAAATCCCCAGGTTCTCGAGCTCAAACACTCGATTACTTGAAGAATTCCACCAAATCACAGCCAGATCGACGCTGTATAACAGGGTAGGTCTTATTTCCGTCGATCCTAATCCCCAGTGGAATCTTCATGAGCTAATATGAAACAGAAATCGGCCCAAAAAAAATTGATCATGCTCATCAGAAGAAGGAGCGATTGAAAGTGAGTTAAAGAGCTCTTACAAATGAATCTGAGCCCTGGGGCTCCGATCGAGACCTCCAGATCCTCCATTCTTGAAGCCGGAGGTCAACAGAGACGGAGGGGAAGCACCGGCGACGATAGCGGATTATGCGGGCCATAATTTATACAACGGTCGGGAACTAATCATGAAGGCAGTTTAAATTACTGAAAAACCCCTGATATTTTCCGAACAAACTGAGGCCATATTAGTCTTTTCGAATCCGGGTGATTAAAAGAGGGAAAAGATAAAGCATGGGCCCTACGGCACTGGCGTTAAACTAATTAAACTGTTTTTAGCATATGAGACAAGACGGTTACCATTGTGGCGCTTTGAATGAAAAAGAAGAAACAGCACGTGCAGAGCACCTGACGAGAAAAATGAATTGAGGCTGAACGTCATACGGAATTCGAGATACACATGATCCGTATACATTTAGTATTTACATAATATAAATTTTTTGATTGAAGATATAATTTTGATGAATATCATGTGAGATAAGTTAAGATAAATTACATCAAAGTCTTTACGTTTATAACATTGTTAAGCATTCCTACCGTACACGTGGCATCTAGCTGACATTTAACTTTTATTTATTTACTAATCTATCTATCTATTCTCACAGATTTCAGACCCCAGTCAAACCTCGGATACGAGGGTTCAACCAAGCCTCGTCCATGACGAGCCATGACCATCCCTGATAACATCAATGACGATGTTACAAAGCGGTGCCTGTCACAATCAGCTTGGCCCGACTGCGCCGTTCCCCGTACAAGGCCTTCTTTCCAAGACACGCAAATCAAGAGTCCGCATACTCCAGCTGTCACGAATCCCCAAAAACAGTACCAATATTAGAAATTAGCATCCTCATTTTGCTGCTTTCGGTCTTTTTAAAAAAAAATATTAAAGAAGAGAATCTCGAAAAATTTTCACTTCTCTTTTATATCTCCTTAGAATTTAATTTAATTGATAAATCATCAGATCATCTCTTCATACATCCACGAAGCTTAATTTATAGTTGAAGATTTTATGGCAAATTCAATTTGGTTATTCAATTTCACATTAATTTGTCCAAAAAATCTCAAAATATATAATAATTATAATCATATTTTGATCATAATAATTATATTTTAAACTCAAATTAAGTATTCACATTAACCAACATTAAGGTTCTATTTAGCAACTGGCTAAAAAAATAACTTATTTTAGTCATTGCCAAAATCTTAAATTTATTTAAAAAAAAATAAAAATTATTTTTGTATCTCATCCTACAAAAATTTTAACATTAAACAATCACTTAATTTCACATCCAATATAATTTTTAATATTACTAATTCACTTTATTTCATATTATAAATAAATTTTTTAAAAATTTTACAAAAAATTTTCAAATTATTATTTTTTTCTCCAACTAAACAGAGCCTAATGGCAAACTTGGATTGATATTTAATAGTTTCTTATTTAGTAAAAGGGGCAAGGCTTACATTTAGTGCATCACAGAGAAGTAAAATTTGTAATTTATTTAAAGAATAATTACCTACATGCCACATAATTTAATTTTATTTATACCTTACCCATCTATTCTTAGTTAATTATGCTATGTACACTCAAAATATTATAAAATCTTACATACACACATTTGAGTTAAAACTTGATCAAAATCTATTTGAAAAAAAATATTCTGTTAGTAAATCATTAAAATTATATTTTTATTCTTAATGGTACATATGTTTTCTCTTTTAATATCACACTAAAGTGTTGATTTGTCCTAAAAGTCAATTTACGTCGTGGATGTCTCATTCCTTTGCCGCCACCTAAACATTAAGATTTTAAAATTTTTACACAAAATATATTTAAATATCCTTAAAATAATATGATGAATGGCTTAGATTTTTTGTAATATAAATAGGACTTAAGTTTTCTAATTTGAAATAAATGACTAAACATAAAAACTCACAATTGGCGTCCCTTGAGATGTTATTGAAATGCAAACTGATCAATAAGATCTAAAAAGAAATTTTTGAATTGTTCTGGGAATAAAAAAAAGTCAATTTCAAATTTTTTTTTGAATAAAAAATGTTTTTTTGATGAGTAATTTCAAAAGTTTAACCATGGTATAACTGTTCTCCTAACCTAGGGACCTAATAGCAATTAACCCTTTCATTCTTTATATTTCTTTCTAAAATTTCCGATTTGGCGCGTTAGGTGATTTGTTTCCAAATCTTTTCGGCTTCAGCGCCACTGGATTCCGTCAAATCCAGAAGAGAAGCGGCCGTCAGGCGCTATCTCCGGCTCCACCGTCGCCGCAGTCACCGGAGAATGGTAATATGCAATCCTCCTAACTCGCCGGATGAAGGGATGACGATGCCGGCGGGAAGATTGGAACCGCTGGTGCCGCCGGAGAACTTCGCGGTTGTCGAAGGGGGGATATACCGGTCGGCGCTGCCCATTCCGGCGAACTTCGGGTTTCTCGAAACACTAGGCCTCCGTTCTGTAGTGTAAGGCATTGCATCACATTTCTCTTTATTTGGGAGTCTCTGTATGAAGTTTTGAAAACGGTTCTTGATTTGTAGGTTTTTTAGGGTTAGGGATTTTGATTTTCGATTTATACGATTTTTTCTCCGGGCTTTGGGTAATGGGGTTAATTTGGTGTAGGTACTTGTGCCATGAACCCTATCCAAGCTCAAACTGCGAGTTCCTTGCCTCTCGTGGGATTCGGCTTTTCCAGTTTGGGATACAGGGCGGAAAGGTAATAGGATATCGATTTTGTAGATTTCATCTGTAAAATTTTATGTGTTTTCTAAATAGTTCTTGTATATATATATATATATATATATATATATATATATAT
>JAEMOT010004288.1:616194-630998 GCA_019297695.1 Apostasia ramifera
ATATATATATATATATATTTATCCTTATTGTTATCTTATTATAGAAGAGCAAAACTAAATTACAACTGAGATGGGTAATATTTGATAGTTTTAATGTTGTCTGGAGTCACATTGTCTAACGTGATTGCAGAGAGTTCAATCCCCTAGAAAAAGTCATTGATAAGGATTGAGGTAATACAATTGCAAAAAAGAGCTTATTTTTATATTAAAAAATTAGATGAATAGTGTTGACGTGAGAAGGAGGAGTCCCAAGAAACAACGATACGTAGAGAGTGATTATGGCTCAAACGAGAGAGGAAAGCATTCAGAAAAGCATACAGAGGTTTAAAGTGGTTCAGGGATGAAATCTCTTACGTCCACCGGATCAGCTTGAGTCTTCCACTATATATCTCAAGAAAGAGAGCCGCTTGGGCTCAGTACAAGGGTATAAATAGTAGGGAAGAAAAGGAAAAAAGACAGAAAAAAGACTCCCCTGAAGCCTCGTTTAGGGGTATACATAGGCGGGAGGTAGTGGAGCTCAGCCCGAATTTTCCGGAAGAAGATAGTGTATTTAATTGCTGAGCCCGCACTGGGGGTCTCACTGCTGTCGGCCACCGGAGGAGCCGAAAGTAGTGGGTCTAGAGCTTGGCCTCTTGATCTTCGCGATTCTCCTGGGAATCCGTAGTAGCTGGAATATGCGGACTATTGGTTTGTGTGACTGGAAGAAGCATGCGTCATTGGAAATGGTGCGGTCGGGGCATGCCGACAGCGACAGGTGTAGCTGCGAAACATCGTGGCTGATGTTTGAGAAAGTTGGGAAACGTCGTGGCCGACGTCTGGAGAAAACTGGGAAACATTGTCGCCGACGTCTGGAGAAAACTGGGAAACGTCGTGTCCGACGTCTAGAGACAGCTGAGCAGCATCGCGTCCGATGTTACGAGGCTGTTGTAGCCCAATCATCGTCGACGATGTTTGTGGGAAGGCTGAATCGTCGTGGTTGAGGTTTGAGATCTGTAAGAGTAAAGCCCATTAATTAGTGGTTAATTATCAAGATGGAGGATTAGCGTGCCTCTCGAGGTCCCACATGTATGACTGAGATGCAGCGTTGGAACCACACGTTAACAAATAGATATTTTCATTTAGTTCTTTAATGTTCGCCAAGATAGTTTTCATCTGTAAATTTATGGTCTGATCATAGTTTCTTGTTTTGCCTTCAGTCATTGTGTTTTTTCAAGTGCTGCAGAATGGAATTTTGAAAGCCTTTTATGGTTTAGTTCATCAGCTCAAACATGAAGTTTTATTCTTCTATTTTACTTTAGATGTTAGACGGAGCGTTTGTTGTTGAACTATGTCCATAGGCTCTTTAGATTTGATGATTTCCGAAGATCATAAGTATACATACGTGCATAGAGTTGGCTTAAGTTCTAACTTGTTAGTGTGATCCAAATCAATTATTATATCTGAGCTTGTGAAAATGAGGTACAACAGAAATGTCTTGGGGTTGAGGTATCATTTGGTTGAGCCTGAAAAAAGATCATTGGAGGATCTGGTGTGAGGGAGTTCATTGTCTTTTTTAAATGCTTTAAAGAAAAGTAAACCAGCTAGCAAGCAAGCAAATCAAGGATATACATATACATGATTCGAAGAAATCCTCTTTCATTGATTGGCCAAGTCAAAACCAAGTTCCTACATCAACAGTTTAAGCCGAAACCAAGATTACTCTAGAATGAAGAGGTTATTAGAGGCACATATAGGAGATTAATCGCAATGGAGTTGATACTCTTTCTCAGGGGATCAGTAGTGATGACTTAGCTTTAATGTGCTTTTTGAATTCTCTCTATTTTCAAAGGAGATGAGTTCTATTTACAGATAAGGGTGATGATGATACCGACGGGAGAACATCAATGAATCCTACAACTTTTGTTCAATATCCTTTCAGTACTAGCAAGCATGCTGCTGCAACATGTTTGCTTGATCTATTGAGGAACAGAGTGATTAGTTATAGAGTCAAGTGGATGATCAAAAATTACAGTTTAAGCTCGCTATAGTGGTTAGTCTAGCTGGCTTGGTTTAATCATTAACGAGAGACTCCAAGAGTACAGAGGCTCGAGGCCACGAGAAGCGAAATATCATAGCTCCGAGATTGGACTGGACATCTCAAGTTTAGGAGGCTTTGGCAAAATCCCAAGGGATGAGGTTTGGACCCAGTATAAGAACTTCTTCCTCTTCATACCCAACCTTAGACTGAATGCCTCTTGAAAGACCGAGAATGGCTTCCCTGTGGTTTCTTGTCTGGAGGTTGATCAACTCCTAGGTTCTTCATAATGGTTTAAAGGATTCAGAGATTATGGTGGCTAGTAGGTGTTCTCAGGTGATTCAATGAACCATAAATGATTCAATAAGATGCCACATGGATGACCCAGATTGATGAATTGATGTGAACTATTACATAAAAATTTTTTTGGATTATTTAACTGATTTTTCCATGTTCATATTCATATCTTTGCACCTCTTCTCTCAATGCTCTCATTCTATCTCTTCTTTATCATTTGGCTAGCATCTATCAGTGCTCAATGGTAAACTTTATAAATCTGTGCTTGAAAGAGAGGAACACTGGTGAGAGAATACTGAGGAGGTAAGAAACATACAACCTGTTCGATGGCAGTTTATGTTAGAGGTTTTTAATAAATTGCAATAAACCTAACATTATTCGTAAAGTAAATGCCTCATCACTATTGTAGATTTCCTTTTAGTATAGCTTTTTGTTTATGAAAATATTCAGATTTTGCAGGAAAATTAATATTTGAATTGATTTTTTAAGCTTTATTTTGCAATATATCTGCATGCAGGAACCATCTGCTATCATGCGAGAACATGCAATCACTAGAGGTCTCAAAGTGCTCCTCGGTAATATATCCTTAATCACCTTATCAGCTTTTCTGTTAATCAGCATTAGCGAATTCTGTAGAATCATTAACTTTTCTTTTATCAGATGTGAGGAATCATCCTGTTCTAGTTCATTGCAAACGTGGCAAGGTACGTTTATGATTTTCTATAGAACAGATAAACTCTGTGTTAAAGTTAGGGGAGTTAATTTGGTTTTTTCTGTTGGATTCATGAAACTGGTCAATCTGAACTCAAATAGAATCATAAACAAATTAAATTCAATAACTTAAACCTACTAGGTAAATCAGAACCTGACACATATGATTTGAAATTTCCATGTACACTCTATTTGGAATTTGGTAGGAAAACATTGACACCTCTGTATATCCCAATGTATCGTGTCATGCCGTGTCCTCATGTTGTGTCATGCTATGTCCTCATGCCACATCCTTGCCTCCTAATTGCTTCTATAATATTAAGTAAAAATAATAGTAAAATTATATAATTACATAAATATTTATTGTATTATTTTATGTGCTTTATCGTGTCCGTGTCTTATAATTTGGGAAGTTGTTATGTTATGTCCCCATATCTGCATATTGTTTCCATGCTTCCTAGGACTTAGGGAGCTTTTAGTTCAATGTTATCTTGATATTATGTCATGTTATCTAGATTTCTTGATGTCTAGGTATCATTTTTCGAATGATATTTTTATAATTTTTTATAAGATAATTTGCATATAATCAAATCAAATAATTACTTTTTCTAACTAAACCAAGCACTCCTTAGTGAAGTGTCTATTAAAAATAATAAAAAAAAAAACTCATTGTAAGTCTTATTGGTAAGCTTCTATTGTCAACTAGTTAACCCTGAAATTATTTTCTAAATCAAAACCACCCAACATTTATTATTTTATATATTCTCTAATGGCTATAGAGCTCTCAGGTAGTTTTAATTTGACCCAAAATTTTTGGATTGTGATCTTTTATTTGAAAACAGGCCCAAAGATTAAATGATTTGATGTGACTCTTAATTTTTTTAATCAAGATGAAGACTTGTTATTAAGTCGGGTGTTACGTGTGACTAAAAATATTCGAGAATGATACCCAACAATCTTTTTTGAGAAGCCTTTCGAGAATAGAATTCTTAAGGGTTGGGATTATCAAGAACATACATTATCAAAAATAAAGATGTTCCTAAAGTACTAGTGGGAGTTGTACTAAGAGTATTATTATGCATATATTTGTAATGATTTGATGCGGGACAAAAATGAAAAATGATATTTAAATTTATAATTAGTAAAATTAAATTCAGGAATTTAGGACAGATGTCTCATAGTTAAATTCAGCTATAAATATCACTCAAATAAATATCAGGTTGCGCAATTAAAGCCAAATAAATAATTCAAGTTAAGAGAATAATTTTATATTAAAATTAAATAATTAAATTAATTTGGTTCAGAAAAAAAATTATATTTTAGCAAAAGAAATTCAAGTGGTAGATGATAAGTTCAAGTAATAGTGATGCAGGTGAGGCAGGCGGCTCGGGTCGGTGTGCTCGAGTGGCACATTTTTTTGGCAAAATAGCTAGTCAAGCGGCGAAGAAAGTGATGAGTCGCCTCGCACTGTCCGACAAGACAGCGTGCAGCGAAGGTGGGAGCATGTCAAAGGCGGGGAACGAGGAGGCAGCGAGTGTCGGGGGCGAGCGAGTTTCGTAGGTAGACGAGTGCCCAAAGTGCTGAAGGCACTCGGAGATGATCCAGAAAGAGAGAGAGAGTAACGGATGAAGGAGATTTTTTTTTTTAGAAAGTGAATAACTAAGTTAATTTGAGAATTTTTATCAAAAGCTAACCTTACCATTTTCTTACTGGAATATCGACCTGTTAACTCAAATCTAGGCTTTGAGAAAAGTCAAATATAATTTCATTCATCAAATGCTACTTCCTATTACAATGCAAGACGACCTCTTTATATAGAGAGATCACATGAAGAAATTTAAAAATATAATATTAAATATAGGAAATAAAATGTTAAATAAATAAAAGCAAATATAAAACTAATTCTATTATAATAAAATAAAATCAGCTCCAAATATGACAAGCCTTCAAAATTTTCAAATCTGCTTTGAATTAAATTAAATCAAATTAAATCTAAATAAAGTCAATATAGAAATCTCTACTAGCTCTAATTAATTTGAATTTAAATTTTAATTCAGCACATGGCATTATCCTTGACATTCAATTCAATGTTGATCCGTATCCCCACCATGATTAGTTAAAGTGGTGCCTTAATCCCCCTTCTCTATATGACGTTATGGTTCATTATTCATCACTTTTCTCCCTCATCATTAACATTTCTCCTTGTATCCTTCTTAAAATTAGTGAAAAAGTTTCCTCTTCTCTCCCTTGGTTTTTCCTGTAATGATGGTATTCACTTTCTTTTCATTGTTTACTCATAATTTACTGTCTGATTGCAGTCCTCGATATTTCAGATTCTCTTCTGCACATGCCTGGTTATATCATGTCTGATGATTTTCTCATGTTTGTTGATATTCAGCACCGAACAGGATGCCTTGTGGGCTGCTTCAGGAAACTGCAGAGCTGGTGCATCTCCTCTGTGTTTGAGGAGTACCAGATGTATGCTGCAGCAAAAGTCCGGCCATCGGATTTGATGTTCATCAACGGATTTGATGTTTCGGTCATGGGTCTATACATACTTGCCATCATGTACCGATTTCATTGCTGCAATTCCCACTCCAGGCGTTTAAAATTTTAATGGTATGGATGGCAGTGTACATTTTGATGTCAGAATAGGGTTTGTAAATTTTAGTGATTTCTGGTGGAACTTATATGGTTATTTTAGAAGCATAAATAATTGCTGCCTTCAAAGTTTTCAGGCACTTGTGATGGATGGCTAGTGTCAGAGTTAAGTTTGATTTGATTCAAATTTGTTTGATCTTATATCTATTGTATAGTTGATTGGAAGTATTGAATCCTATTGATTTTGATGAATACAATTATTTCAGTTATTATGGACATTAACTTCATCTTAAATGAGTTATAATCAATTCAAGACGATGAAATGATCTATTACGAGTGCCCAAAAGGAACCGTGCTAATTAGTCATTTATTTTATTTAGGATTCGCCTGCAGTTATTTGTCAAGATTTTGATTTTTTTTTTTTGGATTTAATTGACCTGAACTATTAGGACATGCATCTCTCCTACTTTTTACAATGTTTTCATAAGTTGATTTCCTTGGTTATTCTAATATTTGTCTAATTTTGCTGGTCAAATTCAGAATAGATCAGGTTATATCTATCTAGAATATTTGCAAATCTACTTCGATTGCTGCCCATATTTGTGACAGTTAGTACTTGTTTGGAGTTGAAGTCTCATTCAGCTCTAGTTTTCCCGCTTTGAAAGCTCGATTCTTCTTAGTTTTCATCTTCTCCTCTTAAGCTTACACTTGCAGATCCCATAGAAATTTGAATTGTTGGATTGAGCTTTCGGAGTTTTGAGTGTGATGTTTAGAAGTAGTCAAGAATTTCATTGAACTCAACTTTAGCAATCTTTCTCGCTCTTTTTGATGTGCTTTATTCTTCATTTTTTATTCAATTTTTTTATCTTCCTAAAAAGTTTTATGGAAGAGCTTTCAACTGTATGAATTTTATTTTAATCAATTTCTCTTCATGAGTTTCAAAATCGATTTCTGAGCCTTACTTGGATTTTATTTAAATGCTCATTGACTTTTTTTCCAAATCTAATTTGAGCTTTTAACTTGAAAAGTACGTTTGTGTTAAATATTGACTTGATTAATTTTTATTAATGGGCTTGATCCCATTCTGCAGAGCTAGAGCCTATCCAATCTTATTTAATTATTTTCTATTAAATAAATGTAGCAATTTAAATGTCCTAATTACCTAGAATTGATTAATGGGATTATAATTAAGGATAAGGCTGAGATATTAACTTCTGGTACAGGTGACTAAAAAAATGTAATATTTCTAAGTCAACTAGTATTAGAGCTAACGAGATTAAGCTTGATGCTATGGGTTGCATGCTTACCAACTGGATTTCTGTTTTAAGGTCACCGATTCTCAAAGCTTCTTCTTGAGAAACGTGAATTGGTGATTCACTTGAGTATGTTGGAGGTGATTTCTCTTAGCTCTTTGTCACTACGGAGATAATTTCATAGAAATCTGGAGTCAATTGTCTGAGGCTTTAGGAGCGATTGAAATGTGTAATCTGGAAGAAAATTAATATTTATTTCTATATCCCATCTGAGATCAAAAATCAAGTAATTGGTGTAAGATTCTCTTTTTATCTGATTTTCTATATAATAAAGTCTCTCTTTATTCTCCCTGTAAATATAGAAGGAATTTCATCTAAATTATGTAAATCTAGTATACTTGTAACTTTTTTGTTCTTTTATTATCATTATTTTTTAAATTTATCTGGTACGATTTATTTGGCTAATTATACGTCTAGCGATCTGAATTTTTCACTGTGCATTATTTCGCGACACGTTTGCACTTTCATAAAAAAAAAAGTGTGTTTGCGGTTTTCATGTATTCCTTGATTTAATCGCACTTATGTCAATTTGTCTTTCTTATATGCTTGCTAGTCTTGCATTTTTAATAAATGGTTGAACCTTAGTTAATCTATAAGATCTGAGGCCACGTAAAAGGTACAATTTTGATCCCATGAAAAAGTCGAGTAGACTATAGCTCATCGACATTTGGCCTAGATTTTAACTCGAAAAGAGTCGGTATTTAGCTTTTCAGCCTAGAAATAGCCGGTTATGTGGGTTTTGCTTGAGCTTGAGTTAAAAAAAAAAAAACATATTTGCTAATTAGTTAATCATATAATTTAGGAATGAAGAAAGCTTATATAGGAGTTGAATCACTATAAATTAATCATGGAGATCTTTTTTATCTCTTGCTACTTGTGCTTTCATTGTCTATATCTCTCACTTAAAATGTAACAATTTGCTCAATTATGTTAACTTCATCTGTCGATGAATCGACAAAATAATTTTTCAATTTTGTTTAGCTATTTTCGGAGACGGCCGGTCAAATTTGAAATCAATCGAGAATAATGTTGATGCAGTCGTGTTCAATTTTAGTATTTGATTTCAACCGGTTCTGAAACCAAGCATTAAAATTGATTTCCTTTAAGCTCTGTTTAGCGAGAAGACCAAAATCAGGATCAATATGGTACTAGTTTAAGAAATAATAATAATAATAATAAATAATTTTTTTAATCATTCTAGACAAATTTTAATATAAAAAAATATTATTTTACTTCATATACCCAATAATTTTTAATAAAATTATCAATTTTATTTTACATCCTAAATCAAAATACTTAAATTTGAGTATTTTGATTTAGGATATGAAATAATCCAGGTATTTTGGTGTATGATGTGAAATTAAATTGATATTTTTATTAAAAATTATTGAGTATGTGAATTAAAATAATATTTTTTTAAAATTAAAATTTATGTAGAATAATTAACAAAATTTATTTTTTATTATTATTATTATTTCTTAAATTAGTATCATTTTGATCTTGATTTTAGTCGTTGCGCCAATCTTTAAGTTCATACATAATTAAATCAAGATATTTAAAGTAAAACTATTAAGATATATAAAGTTAATAATTAAGAAAAAATATTATTGATGATATTTTAGTTATTTTATTCAAGGATGATTAGCAATACTAGTTAAACCTTTGGACTAACAAGGTACATTTTTACATCTTGGAGCTGAATATACTGTGAGATTATATTATGCATAATATAAATAAGGGATAATTACCTACATGTCACATCATTTAATTTTATTTATGTTTTACCCATCCATTTTTAGTTAATTACGCTATGCACACTCAAAACATTATAAAATCTTACATACACACACTTGAGTTAAAACTTAACAAAATTTATTTGAAAAAAAAATATTCTGTTAGTAAATCATAAAAATTATATTTTTCTCTTCCTCAATACCACACTAAAGTGTTGATTTGTCCTAAAATCAATTCACGTCGCGGATATCTCATTCCTTCGCCGTTACCTAAACATTAAGGTTTTAGGATTTTCACTCAAAATATATTTAAATATCCTTAAAATAATATGATGAACGGCTCAAATTTTTTGTAATCTAACTATAGTTAGGTTATTGAAAAATTATGATTACTCGTTATAATAGAAATAAGTTAAAATGTGTGTATGTAAGATTTTATAATATTTTGAGTGTGCATAGCGTAGTTAACTAAAAATGAATGGGTAGAACATAAATAAAACTAAATGGTACGACATGTAGGTAATTATCCCTATAAACAATTACTACTAGCTGAAATTGTACTCATTTTGAGTTATCTATACGGTGTTTTCTTTCATACATACACTTGATATAACCGTTGAAGTGCAACTTTATAAGCAAATCAGAGGTAGCTTAGCCTACTGCAATAACGAGGGAAAAAAATTTAAAAATTAAAATTAAAGGGTTAGTTAGCTTTGTTCGAAATTATGAGGTAGTGTGCCGACTCGATAACGAAGAGGATGAGAAGTGATCATCAGAGCGATATTTACATAATTGAATCAGAATTACCTGAAAAACTGAGAGTAGTTCATGAATGGTATAAGTAAATAATGTAATTTCAAATATTAAGATGTCTTATAGAAAAAGATTGTGAGGCTAATAATGAGAAAGTCTGTAGTTAAGCGTGTTCGAGCTGGAGTTCTATCGAGACAACGATCAATCAGAACGTAATTAAGTCACACGATTCCCTACAATTAAAGCAAATAATAACTCTATATTTATGCTAATTCTTTTCATTCGAGTTTTTTTGATAGATTATGTTAAATTTACTTCTTAAATTATTATTTAAAAATTTAAAATGTATTTTTAAATTTTAAAATTTACTGTTATAAGCTACAATATGGATATTGAGAAGAAAGAAAATTTAAAATTATAATGATAATTAGAAAATGTTAAATATGCTTTTAATTTTTAAATACATATTTTTAATAAATTAATAGGCACACTTAGCTGAATCAGTAAAAAAAAAAAATTACTTAGAAAAAATTTTAGATAGGGGATTAGGATGATATATTATTATTTTTGAGGACCTCCATAGAATTTAATCTATCTCAGGACCCAGATGGAATAAATGAAAATGAGTGCAATGCACAGTATTTTTATAGTACATAGAAGTCTTCAGCTCTTTGACTTTGAATTATTATATGCTATTAACTTTTCAAAAAAAATTCAGATAAAATCACATGCTATTTATAAAAATTAAATAATAAATAATAAAATTATGTCAAAATTATGTATTTTACTTAAATATATATATATTACACTCAATTCTTTTAATATTATATAATTCTCTTAAATTCGTTTAAATTTACATATATTTTTAGTTTTATTATAACAAATTTTAAAAAAATTATATTTCACTAAATTAAAATTTAAAAATATTACATATAATACAATTAAAAATAACTTTAATAGGCTTGAAAATTGATATAATTTTAGGAATAAATGTAAAATGTGCAATTTTGAAAGAATTTAAATAAAAATATAATTTATTTTAAAAGAGAGAATTTAGATCTGTTTGGCGCGAGAACCAAAATCATGACCAAAATGGTACTAATTTAAAAATAATAATAATAATAATAAAAAATTTTAATCATTTTATACAAATTATAATAAAAATATTATTTTATATCATATACTTACTAATTTTCAATAAAAATATTAATTTTATTTCATATCCTAGACCAAACTGGGATGTAAAATAAAATTTTAGAATTTTGGTCTAGGGTGTAAAATAAAGTTTGAATATTTTGGTCTGGGATGTAAAATAAAATTGATATTTTTATTAAAAATTATGAGTATGCAAAATAAAATAATATTTTTTATATTAAAATTTGTGTAGAATAATTAAAAAATTTTATTCATTTATTTATTATTATTACTCAAACTGGTATCATTTTAGTCCTGATTTTGGTCCTCAGCACAAACAGAGTTTTTACTCGTTTGGTTCGTGACGAGTTTTTTGCCCAACACAAATTTCAACTATAAAAATTAACTTTATTTCACATCCAACATAAAATATAAATATTAAAATTGAAAGTATTTCACATTTTACACACTTTTTAATAGTAAAATAAATTTCTTTTCTATTAAATTTAAAAAATAAAATAATTTTTTTATATATCTAAAAAAAAGGTCGAATCAAACAAGGCTTTAAAGTCGAAAAGATGCCCCCACTTTATCTGATATGAGCGATTGAAGTTGAGGTCTGCTTAGCAGCTGCTTAGGAGGAGGCACATACTCCGCCGCGTGCAAATGATATACTCAAAGGATGTTACGGTCTTGTGGGCGAATTACTGTATGTAATTTTTGTAAGTTGTTGCGTTATATATTTACAATTGGTCTGAGTTCATCGAACAAGTTCTGATAGCCGAATGCGTGTAATGTCTCGACTAAGTATGAGTCGATGAACAACATTAAATAAGTGCCTTAATTTGAGCTGCAATAAAATAAGCCACGTATTAATTCGTGCAATATATACATTGAACTACATTTGATTTCACTCGTGTAAAGAACGCATTTACAATTCAAATTAATACACAATATGGATATAACAAGTACCCCGTCTTAGTCGAGTTAGCATTATTTCGAGTAAGTTGACTTAGTTCCAAAAAAATAATGTAAATCCATTTCAAAACAATATAACTGAAATTAGGGGTGGCAGAATGGGTCGGCGGATCGTGTTCGGGTCGAACCCGAATCCGACCCGACTCAAATAACCTCAACTCGAATTCGACCCATTTATTAAATGGGTCAAAATCCATGACTCGAGCCCGACCTGAAAATGGGTCGGGCTGAAGGGTCGACCTAACCCGTTTATAGAGTATTTTTAAATGCCCAACCTAACCTATCCGACCCGATTATCATGCCCAACTCGAACCTAATCCGTTTAATAAATGGGCTAAAATTCATGACCTATACCGAAGATTTGCCGCCCCTAATTGAAATACTGTGCTCTTCCTTTTACTTCTTGTTCTCTTTAGTATTAAGTTATATGATATTTATTTAAGCTTAATTTTATATCCCTTGAATATCACCTTGGACCTACCTCATTTCTTTTAATAATAACAATATATTTCAATGACAATAGACCAACATTTATTGATTTTTGGTGGTGATCCTCTAATAGTTCTAAAACTCGATTGAAATCTTTGAGTTTCCGCAGTTTCGGATTAATTTCAGTACAAATTGATCCGAAAAATCTATCGAATTTCAGTTTTGATAAAGCTCGACCGAAACTGTCAAAACTCTTCTCTCTCTAAAAAATAATGTTCAATAATTATCATTAATAAATTCAATTTTAAATTTACAAATTTTAAATAATTTATAGAAAAACTTGAAATTACCGATATCGAAACTATCAAAACTGTCAAAACTGTCAAAATTGATACTTGTGACCAAAATCAAAACTGAAATGGATATTTAAAACCTTGGATTATCCATCAACCATGGTTAATTTCAGATTTTGCATAAACAAAAAAAGGATAATTTACATCTATCACTTTCAAAAATTTATTATTTTCAGGCGGCACCCCAAAGTTCATTATTTTCATATAACACCTTAACTAACTTCAAAAACGAGATGCTGCTTATAAATTTACCTCAAAATGAAAAATTTTGGGGTGCCAGTGTCACCTAAAGCTAATAGATCTTTGGGAGTGATGACGTAAATTTTTCAAAAAAAAAAAAAAATGAAGCAGCATATAACTTACTATTATTATATATTATATAATGGCATCAGTACTGCTAATATTATGATATATATATATATAAATATATAATATAGTGAGAAAATTTAAGGGCACTTGGGGCCGCCCTTCTTGGTCTTCCAGTTGTTATAGCAGGGGCACTCCTCCTTGTGTCCGTAGGTGCCGGAGGGCACGCAGAGGCACTTCTGGCAGCACATGTTGCAGTAGAACAGGCACGGCTTCTTGTGCGACGTCGCAGAGCACCTGTAAGAGCATGCTGCCCCACACTCTGCATCCATTCATGCAAATTAATTCTCATCATTGTCCGGCACTGTAATGTAAATTTCTTACGGAGATTTACATATAGAACACTGAATTCATCACAAATTACGCATTTCATCATCTTTTAGTAAATATTACACATATCACACTCTGCTTGTGGGTTTTACATTTCTATTGTAATAATAGAAATGTAAAAAGAGTGTGATATATATGTTTAATATTTACTAAAAGATGATGAAATGCGTAATTTATGATGAATTCAATGTTCTGTATGTAAATCTCCCATTTTCTTAAATGAAGATATTCAGTAAAGTTATGATTCTCTATTTAAATCTTACATTTATTTGGGTAAATTACTTTCAGGCCTTTAAAGTCTAAAGTGCATTGCAAATTAATCCTAATTTTTAAAAACTTTAATTTAAGTTCTAATTAAAACATTGTTGTTAATATTTTATTATTTTACTATAAGATTATTTCTAATTATTAAATTGTTTAATTTTTAGAATGTTATTTTATATTTTTTAAATTAAAATTTTTAGAGTAGAAAAAGATAGAAGATAAATTAAGGTTCTGTTTGTTTTGAAGTTAAAAATTAATTTGATTTAATTTTAACCTGGTATATCACATTATACATAAAATTTGATATTAAAAATTAACTTTATTTCACATCCTACACATATTATTAAAATAATAATTAACTTATATCATATCCCTCACATATTCCAATATAATCACTAACTTTATATCACATCCCTCACATATTTTAACATAATAAATAATTTTATTTCACATCATTCACATTTTTTAATAAAAAAATCTCTATCTAAATTTAATTTTAAATTTATTAAATTTAACCTTACAAATAAACAGATTTTAAATATTAGATTTTTATTAATTTCACCCTTTAAAATATGCAAATGCACAGTTCAAATTAGTCCAAAAATATTCAAATTTCATATTTCATATTTTCTATCAGAAAAGTTCAAAAGAAATAACAAGATTATGAAGGAAGGATTAAAACTATAGCATCTTGTCCTCAAAAAAAAAAAAAAAAAAACTATAGCGTCTTAGAAATCATGTGAACCAATTTTTTAATATTGAAACTAATTTGTAATGCACTCCCAACTTCAACAGCTTGAATGTAATTTATCTAATTTATTATTATAAAATAGATTTACGTATATTATCATTATTTTATTATTTGTTCATTCCTCAAAAATTACTAAATATTTGAATGCATCGGACATTTTAAAAACTATTAAAAAATATTTTACTAAGCTCTGTTTAGCGCGAGAATTAAAATCAGGACCAAAATAGTACTAGTTTAAAAAACAATAATAATAATAATAAATAATTTTTTNAAATTATTTATTATTATTATTTTTTAAACTAGTACCATTTTATTTCTAGCACCAAACAGAAGTAATTGAACTAACGATATCGAGCGTTTGATTGAAGTCAATAATTCGAACACAAAGATCACTAATATTTAACAAGATTAGTTAATTTAAAAAATAAATTACAACAATAGAATTAAATAAATATTTTTAATATTCAAATTAAATAAATATTAGCCATTAGAAACGCACGTACGTTCGGGACGGAGGGAGCCTTCCCCACCCATCTGCATAATCAAACAAACGAGAGTTAATATATAAGTAGGGCCGTTACCGATTCGATTTCACATTTCGATTGACTCGAGCTCGATTAAGTTTGATTTTGAGCCAGCTTGAGTCAATTCCAATCGACTTCGAGCCAATTTTAATTTATTTTCGAGCCTGCTCAAAAATAAATCAAATTTTAATTTTTTTTTGTGCCGATCTTGAGTTGGATAAGCTCAGTTTATAATATATATATATATATATAT
>JAEMOT010004288.1:631807-644845 GCA_019297695.1 Apostasia ramifera
TAATATAAAATGTATTTTAATTTGAGCCGATTTTGAGCTGGATCAAGCCGAGCCTACCCGGCTCAAAATTACCGAGCCGAACTTTTGGCTCGTTAGTCGGCTCATTTAGATCGATTCGATCTAAAATCGATTCAATCTTCGATCGATTTTTTATTTTTGATTCATATTAATATAAGGATAAATCAGTGCAATAAATATTTTTGTAAATTTTAATTTTATTTGGACTATTTTGTTAATTGTTTGCGAATTAAACTCACGGGACGGACTTCGACGGTTGCGATCACTGAACCCTGCATGGAAGAAAACTCATTCATTAATATCAGCCTATATAGCTAATTAATATAAATATAATTAACAAAAAAAAAAAGAAAAAAAAGTGTGAAATAATATCAAAATAATAATAATAATAATAATAATAATAGTAAAAGTGAAATTTCATTTTCATACCTTATTGAAATATAATTAGTTCATTAATAAAATATTAGTGAAATGATGCACATAGAAATTAACTTAAAATTTAACTATAGAGATTCAGATAGAATGATTTGAAACATATAAACATGAATTTAATTATGTTTCAATGAGTAGCTTGATATAGGCTCGTTCATATTCGGCCTTTTAGTTTAACGAATAATTAAGTTTGAACATAATTTTAAGAGCTCAACTAGTACATGAACGAGCTTGAACATAATAATGTTCGGGTCATTTATATAATGTATATTAAGATCTTAATTTTTTTTTCTTTAAATTGATAATTTAATCTAATACTCAATGAATTGTTCATAAATATATATGTTTCACTTAATTTAAGCATGATATGAACTTTTTTTAGTCTGATCTCAATTACAAGCATGGTAAAGCAACTCAAACTCAAACTCTTTCATTTATAAATGAACTATAAGTTTGAACATAGTAGCTAAAAGCTTAGCTTATTTATAAATAAATTATACTGAGTAATGAAATTTAAAATGAGCTAAAATATGAACATGGCCTAGTTCAGTTCATTTACGATCCTATATATATCTGTCAATAAGTAATAGATGAAATATAATATATCTAAATTAAATAAACTTAAGTGAAAGTGAATGACAGTGTAAATTCTTCGTGACAACGACAAATGATATTGATATAACTCACGCAAAAAATCTAGATCGTACGTTCTTCGCAGAATAAGATCATTGACCCACTCATATATTGTGAATGCCATCTAATTAGTTAAAAAGTGGATGCATTGGGGCATGTGAGATATATATGATGTGATCATGTTCTAGCAATTATATTAGAAAAATAATATCATCTATGGCACAAGATGTATATATTTCTTAGAGTTTGAGATTAAAAAAAGTGTAAAACTTAGTAAAATTTTGTCATCAAGTATATGAAACAGAAAGAGAAAGGATATACGTGAGAGCACTCAAAGGCAATGGCAAAAACCAAGAGGACGACAATGGTTGACGAGATGGAGTAAGTCATTGCGTGCACTTCTACTATTCTTCTTCCTCTTCTTATTCTTCCTGCAAAACCCTAATACCTTTATATATGCGCATGCGATATATATATTTGCATATATATGTACATACGTATACAAATGCAATGAATGCAAACCAAAGTCTGTGCCAAAAAATACGGTAGACATTGAATTAGGGATTGAACTAAGAAAACCAAATTAATTAACTCCATGCCACTCAAATCTAGTAAAATTTATTTATTTATTTATTTTTGGATAGACTCATAAAATTTATTACTAAGTGAATAATTGCATTTAATTTATTACTCTTTAATTAGTGACTAATTTAAGGCATAAAATATTCACACCAACCCACTGATTTGCTTATATAATTAAGGACTTTCTAATCTTAAGCATCGATCGAGCTAATCTGCAGATGAGGATAGTAACATAAAAGGCTGAGTTCGACTGAGTTAAATTTTTCGAGTTTATTTTGGATTTAATTCAAGTCCCGTGACAAAATCTATACAATTTTGAATTAAATCTAGCTTAAATTTTAATTTTTAATTATTTTTTTGTGTATTAATTTTGTATGTGTACTCATATATAGATAAATTAAATATTTTAAAATATGCATCTGAAAAAAAATAATAATATATCATCACATAAATATCGAGTAATTTATTAAATCAATTTTAATTCAAATAAATTAGTCATAAAAAATTAGTCGAATCGAACAAAATAAGTTTCGAAGATATTTCACATGAATTTTGAATGAGTTTCGAGTTTCGAGTTTCGAATATATCTGAAGATATACGATGGCCGAATTTGGGTATAAATTTTATGCTAAGACTTTCTATATTCACTAGAATGTATGAAGCATGGATTTGTTGTATAAAAGACTTTACTGTTTAGCCATTGCATGCAATACTTGCAATGGATTTGGCTGCAACTTAAATTTTATATTAAAAAAAAAAACTTTACATCTTCAATAAAAAAAAAAAATTAACTGCATGTCATATAATTTAATTTTATTTATATCTTACCCATCCATTCTTAGTTAATTACGCTATGCACACTCAAAAATTTATAAAATCTTACGTATACACATTTTAACTTATTTCTATTATAATGAGTAATCATAGTTTTTTAATAATCTAACTATAGTTAGATTACAAAAAATTTGAGTCGTTCATCATATTATTTTAAGAATATTTAAATATATTTTAAGTAAAAAATCCTAAAATTTTAATATTTAGGTGGAGGCAAAGGAAGGAGATATCCGCGACGTGAATTGATTTTAGGATAAATCAGTGCTTTAGTGTGGTATTGAGGAAGAGAAAAATATGTATTATTAAAAGTAAAAATATAATTTTAATGATTTACTAACAGAATATTTTTTTTCAAATAAATTTTGATTAAGTTTTAACTCAAATATGTGCATGTAAGATTTTATAATATTTTGAGTGTGCATAGCGTAATTAACTAAGAATGGATGAGTAAGGCATAAATAAAACTAAATTGTGTAACATGCAGGTAATTATCCAAAAAAAAAAAATGGTATAAAATTACTCAAAATTAAATCTATTTTGTTTCAAGCATGTCATAATCGAGCTAAGTTTGATTCAATTGACCTAGCAATTTTTTTTGCAAGTTAAGAAAAATGAATTCATTTTCTTTGATAATAGTTAAGAAAAATATTTTCTTATAGAAGTTAAGAAAAATGTGATATAGTTTTAGAATTACTCAGATTATGAATTTTGTTACTTCTAAAATCCAGCATAAAATAACATTCAATTGTTCATTTATTTATAATGTAGAAGTATATTATTTAGGAATAATTACCTACATGCCACACAATTTAGTTTTATTTATGCTTTATCCATCCATTCTTAGTTAATTACACTATGCACACTCAAAACATTACAAAATCTTACATACACGCATTTGAGTTAAAACTTAATCAAAATCTATTTGAAAAAAAAATATTCTGTTAGTAAATCATTAAAATTATATTTTTATTCTTAATGATATATATTTTTTCTCTTCCTCAATACCACACTAAAGTATTGATTTGTCCTAAAATCAATTCACGTCACGGATGTCTCCTTTCTTTGCCGCCACCTAAACATTAAGATTTTAATATTTTCACTCAAAATATATTTAAATATCTTTAAAATAATATGATGAACGGCCCAGATTTTTTGTAATCTAACTATAATTAGGTTATTGAAAAATTATGATTACTCATTATAATAAAAATAAATTTAAATATGTGTATGTAAGATTTTATAATATTTTGAGTGTGCATAGCGTAATTAACTAAGAATGGATGAGTAAGACATAAATAAAATTAAATTGCGTGGCATGTATGTAATTATTCCTATTATTTAATATAAAGTGCCAATTTATGTATTATATTATTTTGGACAAAGACTTTTATAATTATTTAAATGAGAAAGAAATAAAAGATTATTTAATAGAGGACTTTATAAGATCATTAATAATCTGTGGAAATAGTCCACATAATTAAATACTCACCTTAAAGCCATTTGAAGAATTTCCCTGCTTCAATTAAAACTGCATGCACATTTATCAATATTTGCAATAATTAAATATATTTAAAGTGTTGCATTTAAGGCTTTTCATCATTTCAAAACTTAAAACTCGCACATATTTAATTTAATTGAAAACTAATTTTTTTTTATAGTTCAAAATTAATTAAATAAAATAAAATTGATTTGATTTATAATTAATTTAATTTTATATAATAATACATATTTAAATTTTTACATATTTTTACGATATATATATATATATATATGCTCTTTGACGTGAGAGCTAAAATAGTATTAATTTTAAAAATAATAATAATTATTATTAATAAATTTTTTTAATCATTCAACACAAATTCTAATATAAAAAAATATTATTTTATTTCACATACCTAATAATTTTTAAAAAATATCAATTTTATTTCATATTCTACTACTGCAATATTCGAATCGAGTATTTTAGTCTGATATGTGAAATAAAATTGGTATTTTTATTAAAATTATTAAGTATGTGAAGTAAAAATAATATTTTTTCATATTAGACTTTGTGTAGAATAATTAAAAAAAATTATTTATTATTATTATTTTTTTTTTAAATTAGTACTATTTTGATTTTGATTTTAGTCCTCGCGCCAAATAGGACTAACCTCCTCCTCTCAGATACGTTGGAAAATCAAGTTCAATGCTTCGTCAAAAGGATCAAGAAGAAATAAGCACATATTCAAATAATTCTCGATTTTTTTACATGATAATAAGGCATGTTAGAAAAATAGTGATTGAATAGTTTAGGTGTGATTATTACTGACTTAGTATCTTCTTCTAATTGATCCAGAAAATTAGTTCACAAGTTTTCGTCAAAATTGCTATCTTTACATAGGTTTCATTCTCGTTACAAGTCGAATTAATTTTATATATTAATTCAAACCTAATTTGGTTCTTGTTGGCTATTTGTACATCAAAAATCATTTAGATCTAACTAGCTAGATAGTCCTCATTTATTTTAAAATTAAAAATTAATCTGATTTAATTTTAACTTAGTATGTCACGTCAAACATAAAATTTAATATTAAAAATCAACTTTATTTCACATCTTACACACATTACTAAAATAATAACTAACTTATATTACATCGCTCACATATCCCAACATAATAACTAACTTTATATCACATCCTTCACATATCTCAACATAATAACGAATTTTATTTCACGTCATTCACAATTTTTAATAAAATTATCTCTATTCAAATTTAATTTTAACTTTGTTAAATTTAATCTTAAAAACAAACAAACTCTAAGAGTTTAAGATTTCGAGTTGTTATTAAATTAATCATGTTTAAGTTAATTGAATTGCATTGAGCTTTGGTTTAGCCAAACTCAACTCATTGACTGATTTTTCTCCCCTAATTTGAATCTGAAGATTCAAATATTAATTTTGAGTTAATCTACTTAAATTATAGATGTTAATAGAGTAAGTTACTATAAATATTCTAATAAATAAAAAATTTCTTTTAGATACCTATAATTTAAGTCATTTAATAAACTAAGATTCTATTATTATTTTATTTATTTTATTTTTGATTGTAACTGTTAATTTTGTTCATTAGAATTTAGAATTTTGTATCACTCAAATTATTAATATAAATATATAATATTTTTGTAAATATTATTTATTATGAATAAATATATTCAATTTTTATTGAATATAGATTTAAGAGAAGGCCATAATCTTATTATAGTTACACAATTTTTAATTCTTCAAGTTGTATGCTAATCCCATGCTAATGTTTCAAGAATTTAAAAGTGATCTAATTTATCATTTTATTATTTTTTTCAAATCCAGTGATTAGTTGAGCACATTGGAACAAAGAATTTCTTAGCTTAGTTTAATTAAATTATATTTGATTTGTTTATTTATATTTGTATATTATACATATATATATTATTTATTTTATTTTACTTTATTACACTATTTCATTTGTTTTTATAATATATTTTTATTTAATCTTATTTCTTATCTACCATTATAGTGAATTCCGTTTGAGATTTTTTAATTATATTGACCCACATCATTACATCGATTAAAGTATAGAAATTTGATGAAGAGGTTTTAAAGATAAATTAAAAAAAATTATACTAATTTTTTAAAAAAAAGGTGATAGAAGAAATAAGTTATATAATTTTTTTATTTAATAAACCTATTTGTAATTATACTACAAATATTTAAAATTTTAAAAACTTACATATGTTTATTTTACACATTATTTATCATCATTTGTTTTTGATACAAGGGCCCTTTCACCAACCATTCTTATTAAATAAATACTATTAATTGTATAATTTGTATTTTGACTAATATTCAATACTATTTTTAAATAAATATATGTGTAAAATTGAATTTGTGATTAGTTGGTGGTAGTTAAGTCTCAGTTAATTAAATGTAGTTGAGTCGTTCGCGAAGGATATAATACATGATTAAAAAACAGAAATAACTTTTATTACAGTTATTTATTTACAGTGTTTAACTCTAATTCAAAAAGATCTCTCAAAGACAGATACGATAGTAATTCATCTTTGATTAATTTTCTCTAGTCTTCAGCTTCAAATTCTAGTATTTAGTATTTCAAATTTAATATTATAATATTTTTCTACTTTAGTGATTCATAATAGTCTAAATAATTCTAGCTAGCAATACTCCATAGTCCTTTTAGCTAAACTATGTTTCTTCTCTAGAAAAGCTGATAGAACAACTCTGGCCAACATCAATAATCCTTTTGATAGTGTTTTCTTTCTTTGATTTTTTTTTTATTTGAAATTTTTTATGTAAATTTTGTATTTTTTTTCTAATTTCTCGCTGTTAATCTTGCATTTCAATATATATGAAACATAATATTTTTTTTAACTTTAATCTCATCTGCAGTTAAAATTTTCTACTCATCTTTCATATTTGAACCTTGGCAATGGCACTGCCATTTAGCTTTTTTTTGCATCCTTTTCCGAATGAAACCAAGATGCTAATTTCCGTAGGCTGATATATGCCTCCATCCCATTTTTAATGCCTACTACAGTCGACAGTTGGAAGAGGCTGGAGGGCATTAAAGTCCTCTCTCTCTCTCTCTCTGGTCCCATAAACCATTCCTAAAACCCTCGCTCCTTCCCTATTCTAACTCTCCTCCCCAACTACCCTTACAATCTTCTCAGGAAACTCCATTGCTAGCTCTGATCCCATTCCCAGTATCAATTACAACCACCCATCCGCCTCACTCTTCTTCTCCCCCCCACAGGCGGCCAGCAACGGCGAGGAAGATGACTTCCCTCACTTGGGCTCCTCGCCTCCTCTTCCTCCTGCTCTTCACCTCCCCCATCTCCACAGAACCCGGCTTATCTCATGTGGGTCTTTCTCCTCTTTCATATTTATTCTTCTCTTTTGCTGCCAATCTCAGTTATTTCTGGATTTCTGCTCAGGCAGCAGAAGGGTCGCCGACCCCTGCAGCCACGCCAGAGATGAGGCCTGTTGCGGCGGCGCCGGGGCTCCGGTCGACCGTCTTCCGGCGGCAGCTGGGGAGCTTCCAGATATGTGCCCTTTGCACTTGCTGTGGAGGTCCAAGGGGCCTCTGCCTTCCTTCTCCTTGCTGTTATTCAATTAACTGCAACATACCTAATAGGCCCTTTGGCTACTGCTCCTTCACTCCCAGAACATGTAACTGCTTTGGATGCCATCTCTGAATCATCAGTTCCCCACTGGTATATGATCATATTTCCCAATGCTAGTTTCCTTTTCCTTTGCTATATAGCCACTTTGCTGCAAGTATTGATGAAGATGCATTGAATATTTATTTTGGTTTTACACATGTTGGTTTCTATAAGTTTTGATTTACAAGCTTATTGTTGTTTCTTATTGGAAGTGGTGTATTGGTGTATTGTGCCATTTGCTTCATTAACTTGTTTAAAGCTCTAGTTTGGGATAAAGGTGCAATTTTTCTTGCTTATTTTTTTAGATCTCCTTTATCTGTTTGGGCTGCTCAATGTTATTAGTGCTGATTTGTTGAAGGGGTTGTTAGGTGCTGTTAATGTGCAAGTTATATGATAGCCAAAATTTATAATGCAGTTGGTTGTTTTTTATTTTTATTTTTTTTAAGGTTGCAGTTGGTTGTTGGGAAGAGGCATTAAATCCCTAGTAGTTGTGATCCATGTGATGCTGGAAATTTTTGGTGATTTGTTTATTTTCGTTTTTGTAGAATAAATAATTTGAATGCATATCCATTATTATAGAATTTTGTAAAATTCATGTAGACCCACAACATTCTAGAGTTTTTTAAGATCATATGAAGTTTGCTAGTATGAAAGTTTATGCTACTGAAGTGTTTATTTGTTGTAATTTGTGTGTGAAACTGAATTTTTTTGTATTCAGCCTATGGTAGTTGAAAATGTTCTACTTTTAGCGAAATTTGGCTCCTTGGGATCATACATTTGAGCAAGTTGTTGAATGTTGGTCAAAACTGATGTATTGAACTACTAAAAAGAGTACAAAAAGTACCCTATAAGGTTGGCGTGATACAAAATATATATCAAGGAGAGGCATACCTCTCCCCTAAAAAAGGGATACGAAAGAAAATACACAACTATTTTTGGCTGAGTCTAATAATAGTGATGATGCTAGTTGATAGGCCAATCTATGGTGACTCCAAGTATGCTCGAAGAAAATATATTCAAGCAGGTTTGAGAGACATGTTCAGAACCTGATACAAGCACACATGTTGAGATTATTGCTGAAAATGTACATAAAAAATTACTTCACATCGTTAGTCAATAAGAAGCTATGGTATTTAATATGCAAGTGATGTCCTAACCCACTTACTTAAGCTGTTAGATAAAATTGTATCTATTCACTTGTGTATTGGATCTAACTTCGGTGCCTCAGAATTTCTCACCTAATGCGTTGTATCAGAGCCAATGGTTTGACTGGGATTAAGTGGTTCATGCGGTTTGTGTTCTCATGAGTCTTCCTCATCTTCAATCATGGTTGAACAAGAAATTCCTGAGCAGGTAACTCTTACAATGACTTTAGGTGATTAAGTGGGCTCTTGATATGCATGCATTTGATAAGTTAAAATAGCCAATGGATAGTGAAACACATGCATAAATGGCTCTAACCTACTGCCTTAGTTTTTGGATTGTGTGATGTCAATTTACTAATGTATGGTGCTCACCTTGGGCCCCTCATAATTCTCTGCTAATAGTTATCAGTAAAATGTGAGGGTTAATGAGATTGGTTAGGAGCTTGGCAGATTTTGTCCTACTCTCATGGTAAGGATGTTGCTTGTTTGCTTTTTTTCATATTTAGGGTGTAATGCTCTTCTGTGTTGCTTATCCACTTAAAACTTGTCTGTTTTATGTCAAATTTGGTTAAGATCAATGAGGAAATTATTAATCTTGATACCATGAGTTCCTTACTACAAAGAAAAGCATTACTTTGGTAGACCTTAAACCTCTTGATCTCACAAAAACAATTGGTTGCAGCTTGATATTTAGGTGTCAACCCAGGTCACAGCTACCCTAAAAATTCTCTGATCAATTTCACTGATCCAAACCCGATTCAATGCTGATCATAGTGCAACTAAGGACATGTTGAACTATGATTATTAAATTATGTTGATGATCATGTGTTTGATTAAGATTTACCTTAAGGACCATCGGATTATCTAGAAATTACGTGTTTTATTATTTTTTCACGCATGCAGTAGTAAAAATCTATTTTTTGTGTGATCTAAATTGTGATGTTGGTGGCCAAAGAGGGCGGGAAGTAATCACTGGATAATATCTCAAGAGAAAGGAATCACTGAAGTAAAGTGTGGCTCCTGGCGGGCGTTTAGGTGATGAATGATGGTGAGAGGGGAACAGGAATGAATCATACCGCATCGTGAGCTATATAAGTAGATAACGTGACTCCAACTATTAGAGGTGATTTTTGAAGTAAAACTCCATAATTAAGCATGCTTGAGTTGGAATAGTAATGAGATGAGTGATCTCCCGAAAAATACTCAAGTTACGCAATCCTCAGAAGTTAAAGTGGACAATACCTCTATATTTAGTTTGAGAACGAAAATAGCAGAAGATGATGGGCCTGTGATATTTTTGGACGAAAAGGGCAGGGAATGATTGCCAAGTAATATTCTATGAAAAGGAAATTGTTGGAAAAAAGTGCAGCTCTGGCAAACATCTAGGCTAATAATGTGTGGTGAGAGGGGTACATGAATAAATCAATCTACCTCAGAAAGAAATGGGTGTTCTTATGCTGTATAAGTAAATAACGTGATCCAAAATAGTAGAGACACCTTTTGAGGTAAAACTGGCTAATGATTAGAAATTTCATAATTAAGCTTGCTGGGCTGAAGTAGTAATGGGATGAGTGGCCTCCTTAGAAGTTTTCAAGTTACGCAGTTTCGTAATGCTATAGCAAATAATACCTTTATATTTAGATCAGAGATATTATAATATAGTATTAAAGCTGACCTCCCACAATACTAGTAGACTTTTAGGCCGATAATGAGTGGTGACTGGTGAGAGAGGCACAAAAATGAATCGACCTATATCGAAAAAGGAGGTAAATAATGTGATCTCAAACGGTGAAAGTACCCTTTGGGGCAAAGCCGTGAGGCTAATGATGGAAAACTCCATAGTTAAATGTGTCTGGGCTGGAGTAGTACTGGAATGAGTGATCTCCCAGAAAGTACTCAAATCTTGCAGTTTCTTAAAGTCAAAGTGGACAGTTTCTGTATATTTGAATCACAAAATTTTACATAAACTAGACTCAAAGATTGAACTTGATTTGAAAAGCTGTGTGATGACTCAAGATTGAAGAAAGTTGGATATGGTCGCCGGAGTGATGTCCGTATGATTGAATTGGAATCACTCAAATAAGGAGCAATTTCTGACAGGCTTTTAGGTGGAATGACATAGAAATCATTTCACATAAAAAATGAGGGGAATTCGTGAGCTGTATAAGTAAATAATGTAATCTCAAGTAGTAGAAGCATCTTTTGGGCCAAAACTATGAAGCTAATGACGAGAAATTCCATAGACCAGCATACTTGAGCTGGAATAGTATTAGGAGGGGTGACCTTTCGAAAGTACTTAAGTCACACAGTTTTTAGAAACTAAAGCAGACAATACATCCACATTTGGATCACGAGAGTTACACTTTGGGTCATATTCTTCGAGCTAAATCCAGTCCAAATCTTAAACGGATTAATTTGAACTCGAAAATTTTATTTCAGGCTATTTGGTCGAGTCTGACAACTCTATTGCTAACAAATATTGATAATTTTGACTATATAAAGGGTTATTATGATGTATGGTACTGTGATGTTATTGTGATGCCCCCACACCATTTAATGCATTTGTTGGCATTACTAATCCCTGAATGGCTATTTTGGACTGTTTAGGGTGTTATTTTGTGGTCTTGATTGACCTCTTTGCAGCTGTGGTGAAGTTCCTTGCTTATGGTTTCTGATGGGTGTGCAGTTTCTTTATGTGAAAATTGTGATATTAATTATTATAAGAATATTTACAAGTGATGAATATTTGAGATTATAAAATATGTTTGGATTTGATGAGAAATTCATTGGTATATATGAAATTAGACTGTGAATTCTGATGTTCCCTTTGAGGGCTTCATAAGCCAGAATCCTCTTGAAGGAGTCAGAATTTTTTTGATTGGATGGGCGCACTGGGCTCATTTGTTCGCCCCCAATGAGTGCTGGCCATGTAGGCGGGTGGGGCCCACCTTTGCGTACTGCAGTTGAAATGGCAAAAAAAAAGCGTTGTCTAATTTTTTTTTTTTTGGTTGGTATAATTCTTTGATTAAGATTTTTTCCTGTTTGGTATAATTTCTTTCATGGTGTAAAAGAAATTTTTTGTTTTGTATTTTTTTTTTACTTTTCATAGTTATTTTTATTAAAAAATTATTTATATCAAGCAAAACAAAATTTATATCAAGGAAAAAAATTTCATATCAAAGAGACTATTTTTCTCTATTTTTGGCGCCATGCGCGAGATGAGCCCGTCTACCCACATGACATGCTCCTATTTAGGGCCGTTACCGATCTGATTTCGAGCCGAGTCAATACTGATTCGAAATCGAATTAATTACATTTCGATCAACTCGAAATCGACTCGAGCTCAATTGAGTTCGACTTCGAGCCGGCTCGAGTCGATTTCAATCGACTTCAAGCCAATTTCGTCAGCTCGAAAATGAATTAAATTTCAATTTTTTTTTAGCCGATCTCAAACCGGGTAAGCTCGGCTCGTTCCAACTCTAAATTAGCTCGGTTTATAATATATATATACGTATTATAATATAAAATGTATTTTAATTCGAGCCGATTTTGAGCTGCATCTAGCTGAACCTACTCTGGCTCAAAATTGGCTCAAAATTATTACTGAGCCGAACTTTTGGCTCGTTAGTCGGCTCATTTAGATTGACTTGATTTTAATTCGATTTAAAATCGATTCAATTTTCGATCGATTTTCGATCTTCGATCCATATTAACACCCTTACTCTTATTGGGGCTCGAACAGATGCATTGGTGCACTATCCAAACAGAATGTTCTCTCTTTGAAAGAGAGTGTGCTTTGGGGAATGCAGGCATTGGTGATGTAAGGCTATCATTGACTCGTGCCATAACCGTATTGAGTTTAGCCCTTAATTGAGTCATACCCCTCGTGTTAAGTGCGTGAAACTTTGAATAGATTGATGGTAACGAATTAGAGCTTAGGTTATAGTAGGCTCATTTGGTTTGAATTTTTTTTAATCTAATACAATTTTTAATTGTAAAAATTAATTTTACTTTATATTTATCATAAATATAAATATTAAAATTAACTTTTTTTTATATTTTATATATTTTTTAATATTAATTTAAATTTTTTTTCTATTATATTTATAAGATAAAATATTTTTTTATTTATTTAAAATTCAATCTTCGAATAAAATGAGCCAAAAAATTCAAGCATCACTATCAAAAAAAAATATAT
>JAEMOT010004288.1:644895-673072 GCA_019297695.1 Apostasia ramifera
ATATATATATATTAAGCAAAGGTGCTTCGCCACTATGGACGACATTGGTTTGAGTTTTAGCGAATTTAACTTGGGCTTGGTTTGGTGTCAACTAATATAAACATAAGCTTCTCAATCAAACTTTTTGTTTCATTTTAAAGTTATCAAATTTTTTTTGATAATTTTTTTTTTTAAACATATTTTTATATATTAATATATATCAGTCTACACATATCAGTGTTGTAGAACAAATCTATAGATGGGCTCCTCTAGAGAAAGACTTTGTTTGTCAGATGTCTTCGTTCGTTCGAAGGTCATTAATTTGTCATAGACTGCCTTCTCAAAGACTGAACTCCTCGATTATTATAATTGTCAATCGTTAATCTCATGAAGTTCGACTCTTAAGTCGGCAATCACCTCAATGACAGCCAACTCTAGTTTCGTCCAACTATAGTATGTCTAATCTGTAAAGTGGCAAAGGAGAGTATATAGTCATGAGTCTAACTCAATAGTCTAATGTAGGTCAACTTTGAGAAAAAAAAATATGATTCTGATTGGTATCTATCATAATAAATAAGTACATTGAATTTTAGTGATATCCATATAGAAAGCCCAGAAAACAATTCTTTATTCGATAGAATTCAAAGTTATATTCGTACCATTTATTATAACGTAAATTGAGTAAACCTACAAGAAAATATGTTTAAAATTGATGAATATTTGATATGATATTTAGAATTTTAATAACTAATTCTACAGAGTAAGAACTATAATATATATCATATATAACATTATATGTATAAGTATCTTAATAAATTAGAGAATAAACATATATAGAAAAGAACAATAAGAATTATGTTGAAATATGTTTCATATACATAGATCATATAATATAAAAAAATAGATAACAAAAGTAATAAGGGAACTCAAACTCAACCTATCAATCCCCTAAATAGGTGCGTCATATCTGTAAAATTCTTAGATCCCTTCCCTCGCCAATAAGTCCCTCCAATCTTAAGCATAAAAGAATACAAAGTAAACTCTAATATCTCTCTTTGTTTATTTGATTGTCTATCAAAACCCATCCAAGAGTTATAAGCATTTGCGTCGGTCGAAGAAAGGGAGGAGGAGACGTTTCTAATGAAAAAAGTGGTGGAGAAACAATTTTCTCCTCATCTCACCGTCAATTTGAATTAAATGAGGACCTTGAACCAACTACGCTCGAGGAATTCATGCGTTATTAGCACAATCCTTGCAATAAATTCTTAGACATAAATCATTCGTAGGCAATTAAATCATCGTCCTCTCTATCCTCACGACAGAATGGACAATTTTACCTTCCCAAAATCTCCGAACAGAACATACCCTTCTAAAAAGACTTTCACAAATACAATGTCCCCTCACTATATAACAAATTAAAATAATAAAAAATAGATAACTTCATCAATTCTCACAAAAATATTTTTTTCATATTTCTCTGTGTAATTCAAGAGGCTGAGTTTGTAATTTAACTGGAATTAACTCAAAAATTATCTCATAATTGATAGTTTTGATGAATCAAAACCTGATTTGGATCAAAGGGGAGCCAGTTAAATGGATCTGAGTGAGATAGTTCAAATACTGGAGATCGAAATATAATGGGACTCAACATCAGGTACTCATTTGCAATTTCGCATATATTTAACGTAAAATTCTCGAGTATCTCGTAAACCGTTGTAACGGTCTAACGTCGTTTATGAATTCCTAACGGCGTTATCGCCGAGGTCCGCTTCCCCCTCCCTGAACATACCCGCGGTTTTGAGAACCCGTCCCCGTCTCACCCCAAATTCTGGAGACCTAAAGGGCTTCTCTCCCGGTCCTTCTGAGGCCCCGAGCTCTGTTTTTTCCGGCGAGAGCTTTAGATCATGGCGTCACCCTCCGGTACTGGCTCCGGCGTCGGAGATCGCGAGGTCGGCTTCGCGAAGCTGCAGGGCGAGGACTTCGAGTACTACATGCAGACATACTCGATCGTGCTGGGGCGGAACAGCAAGCGGGCGGAGGTAGATGTAGATCTAGCTAGCATTGGCGGCGGCATGAGCATCTCCCGCCACCATGCACGCATCTTCTACGACTTCTCACGCCGGCGATTCGCCCTAGAGGTTCTCGGCAAGAACGGATGTTTCGTCGAGGGCGTCCTCCACGTCCCCGGCGCCGCTCCGGTGAAGCTCGATTCGCAGGATCTTCTCCAGATCGGGGATAAGAAGTTCTATTTTCTCCTCCCGAAGCGCTCCCTGTTCGCCTCTTCTGCCGTGCCCTGGCGCCAGGTCGCTGTTCCTCGGTGCCAGCCGCAGCGATTAGCCTATCACGGTGTAGAATATTTGGATCGACGTCGCGATGATGAGGAAGTTGTTGATCGGGAGGAAGATGTGGAGGAAGAAAACATGGAAGATGAGGATGAGGATGAGCAGAAAGGGAAGGCACCTGCGAAGAGAGTAAAGAGGGCTCCTGATGTGCGTCGGCCATTTGGGAAATTAGGTGCGTTTGCACTTTTCTTGATGGATTTTTCATTCATTTTCATTTGGAATTATTGTTAAATTAGGTGCGTCTGCACTTTTCTTGATGGATTTTTCATTCATTTTCATTTGGAATTATTGTTTTCATGTTATGCTGGATTGATTGAATTGATTGGAGACGCCTATATTCACAATTGCAATCGAAGAAACAAATGAAAAAAATCAGACTGGTATCTTTGATTTGTAGGTAGAATATGAAGAAAATTTGCTAGGTCTGCAGTAATTTGACTAGATTTTATGCAAAAAGACTACTATAGTTTAGAAACATGAACACTACATATAACTAATGGGGACATCGATGATTGAAGGTCTAAATTAAATCTCATGATATGCTTTTGATGGATGATATAGAATATTTTTATTTTGGTTTATTTGCCCTTAAATAAACTGAAGTTTGTACATATTTAGCTAAGATAAGGAATGAATGAATGAATTTTTTTTTTTGTAGAACTGACCTTGGAATGAGTTAATTTAGAGATTCCAGAAGGGATCGATATCCTAAAAGAAATGGTAGGAAAAATTTAAGTGAGAATCCTAGAAATTCTAATTATCCATTATTTTTCTTATATTTTCCTCCACTCTCTAAACCCTGGCCATCTCATCTTTCTCATCTTATATGAACTTTAGTATCAAAACCCATTATCTTTCATCAGTTTTGGTATTAGCATCCATTATCCTGTAGCAATAAAATAAATTGGCAAACAAATGATTTATAAGACTGACATCAAATAATTGGATTTAAGTTTTTACTATAATGTTGATGATGATAGCAATTAATACGAAGATAATAGCATTCCTAGTCTATTGTAGAGGACTTGATTTCCATCTGTATGTTTTTCTTTACGCATCGCTTTTGTATTACTATTTGAAGTTCAAGCTGTCTTTTAAGCAACTTCAATGCTATGCAGTTTTATGGGGTTTAAGGTGCTTAAAGTCTCAAACATAGATTATGAGGAATCTCATATGTTCAACGCTTTTCTGAATTTTACATTTCAGCGACCTGAGAATATCAAGCACTCGCATTTCAAACTTTGAGTTAGAACCATGATAGATGTTTGATTACTATTGTGATGAATACTTGGGTTATTGGCATGCCATATCTATGCCTATCTTGTGATTAATAGTATTTTCTTGGTTTATAGCAAAGAAGATGATGAGAAGTTTGAAGGCTAACCGAGAGGAAGATGATCATGTACTATTGCAGTTAGAAGAGAAAGATGTTCTCTCTTCTGTGGCCACCATACTTTCAGAAACGTGTGGCCTAGGAGAATGGATGCCCCTAGTGAAACTTCATGCAGAGGTTAGTGTTACTTGAAACTATTAGACTTCCTCTTGCCACAAGATAGAAGAGCATAAATTAAATATCATACGGTTTTAAGTAATATTCAGATCCGTTCCGAATTTATGAGCCTAGGGCCTTGTTTGGTTGGAGGATAAATTTAGGTAAGGAAAGAGAAAATATTTTATTTTATAGAGTTGATGGGAAAGAAATTTATTTTAATATTGGAGGTGTGTAGGATGTGAAATAAAGTTAATTTTAAGGTTGGAATTTGTGTTGGATGTGAAATAAAGTAGATTTTTAAGGTTGGAATTTGTGTTGTATGTGAAATAAAGTTATTAAAATTTATAATAAATTAAAAATATTATTATTATATTTTTTTGCCCAATTCTGGGCATTTGCCAAACAAGGCCAGCCTTTGTGAATGAGTTTGAGCCAAGCTAAGCATGGCTCAAACTGAGCTCGTTTCAATTTGTTTCAAGTTTGAGCTGACTCGAGTCATAACCAAACTAACTCAAGCTTTTCAAAAAATTAAAGTTTTTTTAAAAATACAAAAATAAAAAATAAGCTCTCTCTTTAGAATTTGAAGTTGAGTCAACCTAATAGATATTATAACTACAACTAAAACATTCTTATATACAAATAATAAATACATTATTAATATTTAAAAAATAGAGATTGAGCCTAATTCGATCCAATCTGAACATGACTTGTGGCTCAGCTCAATAAACTTTATTCAAGCTAAATATTGATTTAAATATCGAGGAACTATTGATCTTCGAGCTATACTTTCACCCCGATTCATTGACCTGTTTGGCCCCCCAGTATATTACTATTATGTAACTGCTCCTAGATTGTTTTCCTGTAGAACTCGTCAAAATAATCTTATGATTTTATCATGTTCTAAATCATCTGCTATGATTGAAATATCAGATGAATGCAACATATTATACAGTTTATATTGATAATTGCAAAGATGAAAATTCAGATGGTGAAGCAATACAGAGACACGTGGCATCACAGTAGGGTGAGAAGCTATCTAACATCAGAAGATTGGCCAGCACGTGAGGCCAACGGTAAACCATGGTTTGGTCTGCTGACACTCCTGAGGAAACACCCAGAGCACTTTGTGGTCAACGTGAAGTCAAAGGGTAGGGCGAGAACAGAGTTTGTCTCACTAGCTTCTCTCATCTCATAGAATCAATTAATTATTCTGCTGTTTTCTTTTCCTCATTTTTTTATATTTTTTTTAAAATAATATACTAATGTAGGTCAGCCAGAATTTTTTTTTTATATTTTAATCTTTCATAATTATTTTATTGTTTATCTGAGACTGGTCCAAGCCCTGGCTTGCTGGAATGTTAGCACATTTCGGGCTTTTAGCCGCTCTGGGCCGACCTTTGTGCATAAGTAAATGCTCGTTCTATATGTGAAGACGTGAATATTTAAAAAAGAACAATAAGCAAATACTTTGATTTTCAAAATTGCATATTTAAATTTCTGGATACAAGAAACTTGCTTCTCTGATTTCTCTCAATTGATAGCTTCCTGCATGAATATGTTTGTCTTACTGTTTAGATCTGGTTTGGTTGTATGTAGGGGTGAAAGTATGGCTCGAAAATCGATAGTCGTTGATATTTGGATCAATATTTAGTTCAGATCGATTTATTAAGCTGAGCTACGTGCTATGGTCGGATCGAGTCAAACTTGACTGAATCATTATTTTTTTTAAAAATAAAGAACGCATTTATTAATTTAATATAATTTTTTATTATTTGTGCATAAGTTTGTGTTAGTTGTGATTAAGATATTTATTAGGTTGTCCCAATTTTAAATCCAATTAGAGATAACTTATTTTTTATTTTTTAAAAATTCTAAATTTTTTAAAAGGCTGGAGTTAGCTAAATTATGGCTTGAGTCAACTCGAAGTCGACACGAACTAGCTCAAATTCGAATCGCTCGTGCTTTATGTTTACATGTAATGCTTAATAATTACTAATTTTTACAAAGAAAAGTGTGCAATTGAAGTGAAGTGTTGGATCCTGAGAGAAGAAGATTCAATCTATGGTGTAGTCTTGCAGGAAGAGAGAAAAATAATAAAGAAGAGCAAACAAATGAACTATGTAGATATAAATGGTTCAGAGACATCTTCTTATAAAAAATCCCACTAACTCAAATTAAAGAGAGTTTGCTAAAGGCAATTACAAGTGTAGAGTACAAGGAATTTTTTTTTTTTAATATATAACAGTGTACAAGGAATCTTAAAAGAGAACAATAGGGAGACTTCAAAAAATTCTCCCTGGAAGCCAATCCAAAAATCCCTCGTCTTGAGTAGAAAGCTCACATCTATAACTAAAATTGGCAGTAAATGTTATAGGGGATCATTAGTTATCTATGTAAATACTAGTCAAAAACTTTTTAGGAAAAGTGACTTATGTTTGAGTGACTTATGTTTGTGTAACATCCTGTAATCTCAATGTAGAGATATTGCCCGTTTTGGCTTTAGAAAAACTACGTAACTTGAGCACTTTTCAAGAGGTCACCCATCCCAGTGCTACTCCAGCCCAAATATGCTTAGCTATGAAATTTTCTATTATTAGCCTAACGGTTTTGCCTCAAAAGATATCTCTACTATTTGAGATCACATTATCTACTTATATAACTCAGGATCTCCCTCCCTTTTCAATGTGGGATGATTCATTCCTGTGCCTCTCTCATCACTCATTATTTGGCCTAAAAGCCTGTCAGGAGCTACACTTTGCCACAGTAATTCCCTTTTCTTAGGATATCACCCGACAATCACTCTCCGCCCTCTTCAGCCACGAGCATCACAATTTGTCATCTTGATCTATTTAAGTTGTTAGGTAACCAGCACAACCAATTATAAAGGCAATTGGGATGTTACAGTTGTTTCAATTGTAATGGAAGGTCTGTTAAAGAAGGATGATTGACGTGATAATGGCAAGTTAATATACTAGGGAAGGAAACCTCACTTAGCAACATGCTGAGTTCTACAAAAGAGATCTATGCTGGAATACTGTGTATTGAGTTTTGACTAAGCCTAATAGGCCAACCCTGCTGGTAAGGGGTTTACCATAGAATCTGGAGGCAACCAACCCCAGGGAGTAGGAGCTCAAAAGGCTAACCTTCGTTAGGGAAGGAGTTAGGTACTAAAGCTGAAGGAAATCCTGTGAAGAGAAGAGTTTGGAACCCCAGGATTTTACTGCTTAAATGAGGGTTAATTCCAGAATAATGACTCAAAACAATATAAGTGCAATATGTCTTTTCTTAAGTTATATATAAGATTGATTAACGATTTAGATTAAGTATGTGTAATTTGATGTTATGAATATATAGCAACGCAATATAAAGTCTACTCATTAAAAAAAAAAAAAAAATTAAGCCATAGACGACAAACTTCAAACATCATTACATTCCTTCAAAAATCTCAACCAAAAACATCTAAACTTCAGTATTTGTGGCCCAAATTGTGGCCACATAAATAGGCTCCTGATGCAGCTCCAGAGCCTTCTATCTATCCAGCTTCAATGGTGCCATCAACAGAAAAAGAGCTCAAAGGTTATAGCTCTGGCTCTAATCTGCATCATAGTTCTCTCCAGCAAAAATCGTCATCTGAACTTTGCCTGTAATGGAACTGAGCTTACCATAGAGGAAAATGGAAGGACGACAAGCCCAAGGGCCAAGGGGCCAAGGGTTTACAATTAATTAAAAGGCACATAACATTCTGATTCCTGATATTAGAATTTTATTTCGCATCAATGAATTTGAATTTCTTTTTTTATAAAAATCATTTTACCGTGATTTTTTAATTCCCAAAATACTGTCAACCCTCTCTTCCGCCTCCCTCTTTTTCTCAACTATTAGGTTTATTCTGCAATTTCATCCATCTTTCTTCTGAAATTCTCTCTCCTTCATCCACGCTGACCATCTTCCCAATTCCTGTATCTCCATGCATGTGGTCTGAATTGATGGAAATGATTCCTCTGTGTTTTTTGGTTCGAGAGGGAATGGAGCTGAGAGAAAATGGACAGCTCACAGAAGGAAGCTGGTGAGATGCCAAGTTCTCCAGCTCATACGCCCAGTTGAGCGAGAAGTTTGGAAGTGGTATTTGGATCTATCAATGGAAGAGGGACGGAGAGGGGAGAGCGGGAGGAGCAGGAGGGCCAGAGCGGGGATGCGGGAGGAAAAATTACTGGGTTCAAGTTAGGCGTCGCGGGTCAATTGTGGAAAGCAACGTAGGTGAGCAGGCCCCACTTGGCGCAGAATGCCGCAAACGGCGTTAAGTTGCTAAGTGGCTGAACGGACTGTCTAGTTGGTTGACCGGACGGTCCGGTAACCAATCAGACCGTTTGTTCGCTCTAACCAGATGATCCGTTTGGCTATCAAATCAAATTGGTATTTATCCAAAAAAAATAGATATAGCTTCAAATCATGTAGGTATTCATCTAAAATAGTAAATATCATATGTAGCAATATTTTTTTTCAGTTAATGCTTACCTGATTTCAAGCTATACTGCTTTTTTGAACAAATATTTTTTTTCAGAATGGACAGTTTAATCGGTGAAGGAATATTTTTTATATTAAGGAGCTTTGAAGTTTTGTTGACTTCACCTATTCATTAATTCATGAGTGTATGGTGTGTGCTAGTCATTGATATGCTGCTAAAGCATCACGGATTGTAAATATAACTAATTCAGTAACCTCATTGATCAGTATAACTCTTGAGCATGAACATAAATTTGCATGGAAGCGTTTAAATGAATTGCTTGCTGAAAGAATGCAATACTAAAATTCATTGTAACTATCAAAAGATAAATAATGGATCACCAAATTGAAGCAAAAGGAAAAAAAGGATCATGTTACAAAAAGAAAACTAGACCAAAAACGTACTTCATTTACCACAGAATAAGATTACAGAAACCACATTCAAGGATTAACTGAAAGTCGTGTCCCAAAGGAGAGTTAACAGAGTTACCATTATCGTGATATTGACTATACATCTCGCATTCCATGCGCCGAAGGCAGCCTCATCAGCTGGCCAAGCATGGCACTGCACCACGGAAAAGAAGAGCAGTTCATAATCTAGCAGCATGTAGTAACATCAAATAGCTTGAGATGAATAGTTTTACCTCTTGATATAGTAGTAGCAGAAATCAGCTAGGATGAGCGTCTGAACCAATTCGCCGAGGAGGACTGCCGGAGTCCAGAAGACAGCTAGCGTTGACCCAGGGAGAAGAAAAGAACCGCGAGTCTCAATCACCTACCATTCATTTCATGAATAAAACATCATGGCTAGTCATGCATTCAACACAACAAGGATAATGATCGAAACAAAAAAATGATATATTAATCAAGATAAAACTTGCCGTAGAATCTCACAAAAATCTATGTTAAATACCTTAATTATCCAGTGTGCACAATTAAGGAACCTTGCAGCACCTAATGCAAATACGTAATGAGCTGTAAATGGCTCCACCATCTACAGAGAACTAAACATAATCATCAATATTCTTTATGTATAGATATATGATACAGCTAAGGAGTAAGGTTACATTGGCATTTTGCATCAATCTAAGCTGAGGAAGCACAGATACGGATTCCAAGTACATCGAAAAAGCCCAAAGGTATCTTCCATGGTGCTTGTACATGAATGGATGGACCAATATGGCAAGTACAATAGATGGAATCAACTGCAATAAACACAGGCAGCTGAATTATAATCATATTTCCTGCATTTCCTTCAATAATGGCAAGAAAAAGTTTCTACCGGAAAAACTGTAGTTAAATGATGCCATTCTAGAAGTTAAATGTAAAGCAGACAAAAATACTAAAATAGTTATGCTAGTAGTAATGGTTCAATAATGAAAGCACATTTATCAAATCAATTTCTGTTAATCAACTGTTTTCTAAGCCACAGAATTGAAACCAAAATATATACAAAATAAAATCCAAACCCAAATATGGTTAACTGAAGTTTTTTTTTTGTTTGATTTTTGTGTTTCCACGTGGGTTTTGATTTCGGCTATTTGTCATCACCAATGAAGATAACAATTTCCCAAACAAAAAGGCCAAATCTTGTAATACTAATATCTACCAAAGAGGTTACTATAATTTTTAAGGTCAAAGGTATCTCTTAAATTTATGACTTCCACAAACTCCACATGTGTTATTTTGATGGAAATCATCTCATAGAAAGGAACATGATGATGTTACGGGAAAATATTATTAAGAAGGCAAAGGTTAAAAATTCTAAGAAGAACATGAATACAGTAAGGTTTATGAGGAAAAATAGCATTAAAGCGTATAATAACATGTGGAAAGATATGATTTACCAAATAATATCTTGGCATGTTGTCAAGTTCCTTAGAGTAGCTCGAGTTCAATTTGAAACGCATCATGAATATAACCCAAAGTGTTGACAGTAACGTTAGAAGATCAAGGACTGTATGAATGTCCTTCTCAATGACAAAACTGCAATACAACCTCACAGCCAAGAATATTGCTGTGAGCTCTTGAGACTTCAGCGAAAGACCTGTATACAAGTTACTCATGTGTAAGAACTGGAAGTCTGCGCAAGCTTCAAGGATCATAATCAAGAAAGTTGAAAGATTAAAAACATGGATTTTTTTTCAATATCTTCGTACAGAAAAATTCCAGGAATGGGAGACGACAACAGGAGGTCGATTTTGCTGCAGATTAGGAGTGGCTTCTAGTCGATTTTGAGTGACAAAGGCTAAACTCGAAATTAAAGCTTTTGATTTTGAGTTGAGTTTGATTCGAACCAGGCAACTAGTTAAAATATTTTTGATTTCAAGTTCAATCAAGCTTAATATTATGAACCATACTTTTAATATCTATTATATATATTAGACATATTAGAATATACCTAAAATCACTCAATTATTCTTTAAAAAATTATAAATATGTACGTTTATACATATATCGAGCCGATTTCGAGTTAAAGCAATTTCTTTTTGAGCCAGCTAACTTTGAGCATGAAGAATAGGAGACAAGAGGCTACTCAAATAAAGGAAGCTTGAGAGATTATAAAGTTAATAATCGAAGGCATAATGCACAGATCAAATTATAAGAAACACAATTAAGGTTTGCAAAAGCTCCAAGCAGTTCCAATTCCATACAATGAGCAATCAAAATAACAAATTTGATGAATGAGATGGAGATGATTAGATGAATGTGTAGTATTATTAATGTTGCACATCCGATCGTATGTGGCAGAAGTGGGGATGTGGCACCTATGTACAATAAGTTGATGGAGGAACCTTTAAGGTGTAACTTTACTATGATAAGGAGGAAAAGGAGAAAAATATAAGAATATTGTCAATAGACATGATTCATTTTAACTCACAAGAAGTGCTGCTTAAATAAAGTTGAACAAAAAAGTGAAATCCATATAACAGACCTCAACTAGTTTGGTATGAAGGCTCATTATGTCATTATTATTGTTGTTGTTGTTGTTGACAAATTTGCAAAGCTAGCACATATTAGGATCATAACTGTGCAATTCTAATTCAATTAATTATTAGTGCATGTATGCTCTAAAAATTGAAATGCAACAAAGAAAAATTCATATTTTGTATAATAGATTACATCTTCAGAAGGCAAATTGATTTCCAAAGGGCGTTATCTTTAAAGTTTTAAAATTTGAGCACTAAAGCTTCCTATAGACAAAAGGTATGACACTACCACTACGAGTGTTCTACACAATAGAACATTAAGTTCATAGAGTTATATACCTCAACATGTTAACGAATGCAACCTCTTGTCCTTAAGGATTTCATCTCTAAATCCAAACTTTTGAAATACTGGACCTGTGAAAAATCATTAATGAAATGGGCCCTTGCAGGGAGCATGTTCAACCATTAAAGGTCTTTAACATGCTTATCAAAATCCTCAAGAGGACCAAGGAGGAAAATTTATAGATTAGAAAATAATTGATCTGGCACATTTGTTGAGGCATTTGACCTCAAAATGAACTCGAGGATCAACAATCATGAGTTGGATCCTTCTACTTGTTATGTTTAAATTTCAATCATCATGCTACTCTTTGTGAATTCTTACAAATGTTTCAAGTGTCACATGTTCTAGGATTTATATGTAATTTTCTCTTTTAAGTAACCTAGAAAGTTGTGTAAACTCTAAGTTAAAAGACCCGAAAGTCATAAGCCTAAAAACCTAATTCAAACTTCATTAGGCATGGATCTTTTATTTTAGAATTTATAGACAATTTAGAACAAAATTTGTTGTAATTCCAAATGTTTAAATAGAGTTGTGATTTCTTTTAAGTCCATGACTTAAACAAAATATCCTTTAATTATATAATCTTTGCTTTAATTTTCCAGCTTTACAAGAGAGGTCCCAGATTGGTTGCATCTTAAATTTTGGACTTTGAGACAATTATTTCCAAGTCCCAAGACTTATGTGTGATGATCTTAAACGATGGACCAATGTATAAATTTTCTACATCGAGTCCAAACATACTGCTTTGAGTCCGAAGACATAAAATGTAATTTTATGTTCAAAGATCAAAAATATATTCTCTTTCATTTAAGTATTGGAATTCCATGTGACATCTCTAAAATTCAACCTTACATATATTGTCTTTTAAATCCAGACCTCTCTTTCTTTTTCTTCCTCCATTTCCTTTTTTCTCTTCTTTATTACTTTTCATTATTTTCCTTTTTTTCTTCTTCCTTTTGTTTCTTTCTCGTTGCCAATTGTCGATGATAGTGTAGGAGGCATGCAACACCGGCATGTGGTCAAGGCCAAAGGTTTGATGACCTAAGCTCTCCATTTTCTCGTCTACTCTCTTCAAAGACTGGGAAATAGACGCGTTGATCGACAAGGCCCAACCATGCCCAGAGTATACGGGTACTCCGAGGAGGCTAACACTCAATTGCACTAACAAACGGTGCTTCATGTAGAACTTGCATTCATAGCCATACTCTTGCACCTTCAATGTGTACCCGATGTTTCCAAGTAATTAATTTCTTTTCATTCAAATATGTCATATGGCACATTCAAAATGTATCTAGGGTGTATCCAGAAGTATCGAATCTAATACAAGTACCATATGAATACAACAGCCTTTTAGAAGTATTTGTGCTATCTTGACGTGAATTTTAGGTGAAGAAAATGAGAGAATAGCAGAGTTTTTAATTCTTTTTGTACTATTATTGTTATGAGAAGTAAAAGGAGAGTTTGGGATGGAGATGGAGTGTGGGGGAGAGTGACTTTTGAGAGAGGATTGTCAAGATGAGATAGTTTGGAGTGTTGGTGAAAGAGAATCAATGAGAGTGAGTTAAATGGAGAAAAAACAAGTGAGAGTTTAATATAAATTTTTGGGCAAATTACCGATAGGTCCCATAGTTTACCCCATAATTACATTTTGATCTATATTTTTTAAAATTCTTCACTCATGTCCCTTTTTTTAAACTATAGAGACCTATTAGGTCCTTGTTTTACTTTACTTTTACATCCCTACTTTAAATTCTATAGATTTAAGTGAAAGATTTTAAAAAACATGGACCAAAATTTAATTATGGGTAAACTATTGGATTCACATGGCGGAGATTAGAAATAGGGCTAACTTTAATTAGAATAAAAATTAAGTTTAAGTATAGGTGAATTGGTTTAAATAAGTCATTAGGCTTTTTTTGATAACTTTAGGTTGTATTTGAGGTGTTAATTAGATGTTATTACATTAATAAAGATTTTGTTGATTAATCAGATAAAATTTTATTTGATTAAGTTGATTGAGGTTGATTATAGTCAAGTAGATTTTAGCAAGTGAGTTTAAAGGAGGTTCATTGACTTTTGAGTTAATTTGAGATTAAATAAATTCAGAAAAAGTTTAATTAAATATATTTTGAATTTGATTAATTAGTCAAAATTAGGCTGGTTTAATGGGATTCTCTTTTATTTGATAATAATTATCATTATTATAAAAGGTATAAGTATTTTTAAAGGATTGGTTTAGTTGGATTTTTCCACAATTTAACTTTTTTTTTTTTGTATTTTAGAGCTACAGGCATTTCTTTATATAAAAGGAAAAAACACTGCCTCCTATGTGTAGCATATTTCACCGGGAAACGCATGAATTTCAAGTGTGAAAATACCAGAAAAGCTTATATTCATAAAGCGCTCGTCCCCTTAAAACTGCAGGTCTTCTATGTGGCTGCAAAATACAGCATGAAACCCACGAACTCGATCGATTATATGTGAATCAGATGAATCAACCCAGATCAGTTTACTAATAGGATGAAAAGCAGTAGAATTTGAACTAAAAATAATCATCCAATAAGATAAATAAAAAGGACTACAACACCGGATTTCTTATTCAGATCATCAATAAGAAATCGATTCGTTGATTAAAACTAAAAGCCCTTGCCAGAATGATCATTGAGAACTCAAAAAACCCCAAATACTTCAAGATCATTACAGCCTTTTACTATAAACCTTAAACCCTAAATCACAAGCAACCTGACTATGAAAAGAAAGATAAGCAGCAGGATATTAAGAACATCTAATGAAAAATTGAAACGAAAATAGGGTGCGATTGGTCACCGGAGCATGTTTTCAGCCGGGTGAGCTTGAAAATAAGGACGAGGATGCCGGCGGCGTGAACGGCCTCCGATGCCACGAAGAACTGGTTGTGGTCGTAGATCGTCGCCCACAGCGCCGCTAGCGACAGAGCTGCAGCGATGGCTCCAAGGGCCACTTTCGCCTTCAGCGATTGCCCCCGCACCCAGGAGTACACGGCACCAATCGGCCCCCTCGTCCCCCTCCGTCGGCCCATCCCTCTTTGTCTTTGACCGACACCGTAGAAGCAGGCTGGCAGCACAGCAGACGGAGAGAGGGAGAGAGAGAAAGAGAGTAACGCAGGCCCGAACAGAGAGGAGAAGGGCGGAGATTTAATGACGTGCACCGGAGAGAGAACTGAGCGTGTCCGCGTTGCGTGACAACCAATAACACGTCGCCACGTGGCTTCGTTTTTTTGATTTTCCGGTCGGTTATATAAAGGGAAATTACTAATTTTTCTGCATAGTTTACGTTAAATTTCCTAAATTCTTTATTTTTTAATCACCGCAGTCATCTTACCCTTTTTAGGTCCACGGATCTTTGACTATATAAATGTACAAAAAAAAATTAATTAAAATTTTAAAAAAATTATAAATATAAGTAAAATATTTTTTTGATAAAAAAATATAAGTAAAAAAATTAAGAGTAAGCTATAAAATTTATCAATAAAAAAATAAAAATTTATTAGTACTTTTTTCATAATAAATTTATTAGTATTTCGATTTTCTGTAAATATTATATCTAGATCATGTAATAATTTGACTATATTTTAAATTCTTATCAAAAAATAAAAAAAGCAAAAATGAACTGACGAACAGATTCAATCTAAAGCATAAAAGTTTAATCTAATTAATAAATAGATCAAAAATAATAATTCAAATACAATCCGATTAACAAATAAATTAGGTCAGAACTTATAGAAAAAAAATTTATTTTTTTGGAAGCCTCAAACTCGATAATTCATTTTTTTGCAATCTTTATTTTAAAATTGTAATAAATAGGTCAAATTCATGACTTAAATCTAGTATTTTTCGAATGAAGCATGGGACTAAAATTTACTCGATAATCAATCAAATATTTTTTTTCCGACTAAAACCTACTTATCCAAAAATGAAATGATTTTCTCATTATTATACTGTGCATGCGAACAATTTTGTATGTTTTCTTAATATAAAATATATTTTGCTAATACATTTTATTATTTTATTTGTTATATGTATGTATGTATGTATGTATGTATGTATGTATGTATGTATGTATGTATTGTACACTAACACAGAGAAATGAAGAGTATGATTCATCTCAAAAATTAAATCAACATCCAATAATTTTAATCTACGTTGAATAGATCTTGGTGTTGCAAATGAAAAAATAAATGAATCGAGAAATGTTTTTGGTATAAGTTGCACATTTTTAAGAAAAAATTGATTACATATTCTTAAAATTTAAAATTATTTATGAATTTATATATCTTTGAAATTTTACTTAAAGCAAAAAACAACTATTCGCCATCACACTGACCATTTTATTTAAAAATAAAATAAAATAAAAGAGCATTTACATATATGTCATTTAAAATTTTTGAATATTATATCTTTTATTTAAGTAAGGTTGATGTTTGAAAGTCTTTAAAAAGGTAAAGTGTAAAAAAAATAATTGAATCGGATAATTTAGTAATTGATGTTTGAAAATATATGGATGATAAAGGAGTATCGTGGCTCAATAAATTATTTATTATAATTTTAAAGACTAAATGAATGTAAAATGAGTGAAAAAAGAATATATTTGTATATATTTATAAAAATAAAGTTATATATAGGATTGTAAAATTATAGAGATATTAAATTAATTAGTCATATTTTAAAATTTTAGAAAAGGGTAATCAAATAAAAATTACATTATAATACGAAGATATTATAGAATCAATTTAGTTTTATGCCTAGTAGATCTATTATTGAAGCTATTCATTTGTTAAAGGCTTTAATGAAAAAATTAAAAAAGAGAAGAAAATTTGCATTTAATTTTTATTGATCTAAAAAAAACTTATGATAATATTTTCGAACACAAAGTGGTTTAATTAAAGATTTTTTAATTACAATTGGACTTCACTAAGGCTCAGCTTTAAGCTCATATCTTTTTGTACTAATATTTTAGTGTATGCTTTTTACAGATGATATTCTCCTTATTGATAAAACTAGAAAAAAGACTAAGGTAAAACTTAAGTTATAGAAAAATATCTTAAAATCTAAAAATATTTGTTTTAGCATATAAAAACTGAATATTATGAAGTGCAAATTTAGTTAAGATAAAAGCACTTATGTTGATAAGATGATAATTGATAATCATATTATCAAACAAGTGGGAGATTTAAATACATTAAATTAATTATTTAAAATAATAATAAAATAAATAGTGATGTTATCAATAAAATCGAAGCAGGATGGCTAAAATAAATAACTCTTTTAGTGCGCCATGTGATAAAAAAATTCTACTCAAACTAAAAGGTAAATTCTACTAAATAGTTATAAGACTAATAATATTATATGACACTAAATACTGACATATAAAGCAAAAATATATAAGTAAAATAAGTATTGTAGAAATTAGAATATTAAGATGAATGAGTAGTTATATATGAAAAGATAAAATGAGAAATTAGTATATCACTAGAAGATTAGGGTAGCCTCAGTTAAAGATAAATTCAGCGAGAGTCAACTTAGATGATTTGAACATATAAACTGTAGGTCGATAGAATCTCAATTAAGGAAAGTTTAGTTATTGAATTTTACTTATATTTATGGCAAAAAATTACCAGAAAAAATTTCACATATTTTAAGATAAATAAGAACTTAAAAATTGATTGAGCGCAATAAAAATAAATGATTCATATAGCTAACCCCACCTAATGAAATAAAAGCTCACTTATTATTATTGTATATTTTTTATCTAATATATATCACATCATAATTCAAATTTTATAAAAAAAATAAATATAAATAATATTTAAAATTTTGAATGATATGTGAATAAATATTTCAAAAAATATATTATAGATGAAATTTAGGAAATTTATTTCTCGTAAAATTAATAAAATTTTCTTAAACATGCTCATAAGTTTTTTTATTTTCTTTTTTTGATAATTTTAAACTTCAGATGAGATTTATACTAAAGTATAAAAGATTATTCAAATATCATAATTTCATAAAATTACCTAATTAAAATATTTTAAAAAACTTTTAGATCATGTTTGGTTCAATATTATTTTAATGTTATATTATATTATCTAATATCATACTATTTAAATGTTATATTTTGAGTGATAATTTTATTATTTTTTATAAGATTATATAGAGATGATCTCAAATTAAATATTTAATTTTTTTAAATAGCATGACATAGCATCAAAATAACATTAAATACTCTCTTAATAATCTAAAATATATTTCACAATACAGAGAAGTGCCACAAATCTTTAATATGATATTCAAAATCCTGTCGCCGCTAAAGAGCTACCTTTTTAGTACAAAAGTTTTTTTTTAGTTTAATTATATATTTTATAATTGAGTAATAAATTAAAATAATAAAAGAAGAAAAATACTGTATAGCTCAATAATTGACTTATATATTAACGCATAATTTAAAATTTTAATATACTAAATTATTCAATAAATTAATCTACTAAATAATTCAATATATTAAACTTTAAACTATGATAAATCAATTTACAGATTAGTTATTGGGAATGTGTAGCAAAATTTATAAAAAAAATTATAGCTAATGCCATCCAGATCCCAAAGTAAAATTATAATTTTATGCAAGTCTACAAAAATAAAAACAGAACATTTGAATCTCTCCTGTTAAAAAGTTTTTTCACGTGATCCTTTTTAATATATTTCATTAATTCATTATTTTTAAAAATTTAAAATATATAACTGTACATTAAAAACTAATTTTATAGATTAAAATATAAAAAAATAATAAATTAGAGCTAGAATAGCAATTAAAAATACTTAATATTTTTGTAATATTTAAATATATTTTTAAATTTTTTAAAATAATAATTTAATAGCTAAATTTATCAGAATTTATTAAAAAAGAATGTGTAAAAAAATTATGCAGAAAAGGCTCAATGACATGTTTCTAATTTTTGAATATATGTGAAATTTAAGTTATATGTCACATGGGCCTAAATAGAATTATTCCAAGAATTTATTAGGAAGCTTACGTTATTTAAAAATAATAATTATTTAATTTAATAATATTTATAAATAATTTTTATGAAATTATAAAATTATTAATTAAAAGTGATATTTAAATATTTAATTACATGACATAATAAAAAGATAACGAATCAAACTGGCTGATATTAGGGGTGGCAAAATAGGTTGACGGGTCGGGTTCGGGTCGAACCCGAATCCGACCCAACCCAAATAGCTTCAACCCAAATCCGACCCATTTATTAAATGGGTCAAAATTCATGACCTGAACCTGACCCGATTAATAAATGAGTCGGGTTGGAGGGTCAGCCTGACCCATTTATAAGGTACTTTTTAATAAATGCCCAACCCGAATCCTACCCGACCCAATTATACTCAACCTGAACCCGACCTGTTTAATAAATAGTTCAAAATTTGTGACCCATATCCGAAATTTGTGGGTTGAGTTCGGGTCAAATTCACGTGTCGGGTCATACTTTTATAATCGCGTGCGCTTATTCAATTAGCATGACGAGATAATTTTATTTCGATAAATTTTATATAAATCATCGTGTATTACATATTTGTAATCAAATAATTATTACAAAATATTCCGATTGTTCATTGTCATGAGTAAATTTGATATTAATACTGAAAAATTTGTTAGTATTTATATATGTATGTATTAAAAATAATAAAATACACTTTGATATGATAAGTTTCTTATCTATAAAATTCATATTAATTTATTTATATATTTTAAATGTATATATTACTTACAACACTAATAATACGTAGAGGCCGTAATTTTTTTTGGACTATAATAGCATCAGAAAAATATTTAAATTTAAATATAAATAATTTAAATTTATTTATAAAAGGGCGGATAAGTTAAAACCAAAAATGCATCATCCTTACATTTCATAATAGGCATCATTTACCTCTTACAATATAAAAATGTTCATCACAAATATAATATATAAAAAATAAATTAAGTTGTTTCTTTCTTGAAATTAAAAAAAGACGTTTTTTTATGACCATTTTATTGACAAATTAGCTCTTTGAATCATAAAAGTTAACTTCAATAATTACAATAACAAATTACTTTATATATCAATCACACTAACTTATTTTCATAGTTACAAAAAATGTAAAACACATATAAGATGATCAATTAGGGTCGTATTTTTTTATATCTTAAACATATTTTAAATATGTTATGTTGAAGGCTCACTGCTTAAGAGCATAAGATTGAGATTCCATTTGCTCCTGAAGTACAAAAATATCTCAATAAGAGCTCTTTTTCTTCTCACCAATTAGAATATGAGAAATGCTCACAAAAAGGTTCATTTGATTTTTACTAAAAATAAGTTTGAATGATTCTAATATTAGTTGATTAATTTCTATCAAAAAATAATATTAGTTGATTGATTTAAACAATTAGGGTATAAATTACAACCATATTTTTAGTTTAAAACTTAATATTATGCAAGTTTATGATTTCAAAAAATTGACACATAGATTTTTGATGTTAAAAAAATAATTAAATTAGTCCTTTTCTAATTTTTTATCATGAAAATTTTTTAAAATTTCAATTATCTAGCTTTCTCATCCCCACTTACTCTCTCTCTCTCTCTCTCTAACAATGCTGCTAGAAGTAGAGAGGACAGGGCAGTCTCACTAGCGGTGGATTGAGGGAGAGGGGAATGTCTGTCAACAAAGGGGATAAGCGCTTGTCCCCTCTCCCCCTCTCTCGCTCCCTCTCTCCTACCGGTGGAGAGAGAGAGAGAGGGGGGGTTGGGAAAGGTGCCTACCCCCTCCACTGATGTGCTACCCCTGTCGGCCTCTCTCTACCTGCCTTTGTCCCCCCCTCTACTGAAAGCACCCTCCACTGCTGACAACACCCTCCACTGCCACCGACACTGTCAAAGACAGGGATCTCGTGATAAGAGAGACATAGGTATAATTAAAATTTTAAAAATTTAACAATAAAAATTAAAAAATGATCGATTTGATGATATTTTTAAAATCAAGAATCAGATATTAATTTTTTGAAATCATAGGCTTACGTGATATTAATTTTTAAATTAGAGACTTAAGTGTAATTTTCACGATAGCCCAGTTTAACTCTACCCATTTATTTAACGTGTTTGAAATGCAACCCAAAGACAAATAAAAAATTAATGGGTTGAACTTATGGACTTTAAGATAATGTGTAGATCATAATATTATTGGATCATTGGACACGCTTGTAACTCACGAGAAGAACTATTATTGAGTTATGTTTGCTCAGCCTAAAAACGATGGCCCAATTAGTATTGGGCCAATTGGGCCTTCGGATCAGTTCGATCGATCTTGTAGCTAATAACATGTATATTATAATTTTAAGTTTCGCTATCAATTTCATTTCAATTTTAGTAGAAACTGACTCGAAACTCGCCATTTTCATTTCAGCAAAAACTCTCACATTTTTAGGACAAAATTGTTTAAATCTTTAAGTTTGAGTGAAAAGTTAAGGATTATAACATGCGTTCTGCCGAAACTATCTAAATACCAGCAAAAACAAAACCAAAATCGAGTTTTAAAAGCTTGATATATGCAACTTAGATCGATATCTAACATCGAACGTTACTTGAGAAAATAAAATTTATTAAATTGAATTCAATGAGCAACAAATTTAATTTTTAAGTATATAATTATAAATTTAAAATATGATATCTATATCAAGAATCATTAATATTTCATTTATGTAATGTGATTTTTTTAATGTAATTTATGTAATTTAATATGATATCTATATCAAGAATCATTAATATTTCATTTATGTAATGTGATTTTTTAAATGTAATTTATGTACTATGATTGGATCTTATGTTTGTTTTTTTTAATGATAAAAAAAAAATCTTATGCTATTGCATCGAAATGAGCCTGCGCAATTAACTATTTTATAATACCATAAAAAATAATTAGCTATTTTATAAATTTATATTTTTAAAATTCATCTTTATAAATTAAATGCTAAAAACATCAAGATTTCGATATTTCAATTATTCATATCATATCCTATCAAAAACAAATATTCAAATCATGTATATATATATATATATATAATATTTATGTCATTATTAAATATATAAAAATAATTATAAATTACTTTAAAATTAATTTAATTAAAATACATTTTTACAACCAATCACAGCTTACTGTTAACTCGCACCAATAAAGCAAATATGGATGAATTCAAGCTACCGATAACTGAATATTTCAAATTCTTGAGGTTATACCTAGCTAGAGAAAAAAAAAATTTAAAAAAAAATATAAAATTATTTTAAAAATATATATGATATTAAATAAAGTAAATTAATTATTTTAAAAATTATATTAGCTGTAAAATAAAGTAATTATTTGATATTAAAATTTATGTAAAATAAAATATAAAATATAATTTTAATTTTTTTTAAATAAAAAACATTTTGTTATTTAGGAACTATTAACTGGGGGGTGGGGGCTCAGAGTCAGAGCAGCAGCCGCTGATTTTGAATTAGGAGGTGATGGATGGCTTAAAGTCACCTGCGGTGAACCGCAGGTTTAATTCTTCCTGCCGACAAGCGGGCTTTGTGAGTTTCAACGTTTCACACGATATGGTCTGCCACGCGGCCATATGCTGTTCCTTCAAAGAAAAAATTTTTAAAAAAAATTCTTAAACCTAAATAAAAACTGTAGTTAAACAGTAAATAAATAAAATAATTCAAAAAAGGATTTTTACATACAGGACATAAAATTTATACAAAATTACTCATTTCACCATTAATTCGCAAATATTACCACTATCACATCATATTCATTTAAATTTTACGCATTTCACATATTTCACATATTTTACATATTTCATATACTTTATAGTATTATATGTAAATTAAAATGCATAAATTCATTAATATTTAAATTCTAATATATTTATTATTTTTTACTGTAAACACATCAATTTTCTTACTTCAATTAAAAATTATAGTCATATGGATTTAAATTCGGCACCCTAATTGGAAATTTTAAATAAGATAAATAAATTTAAATACATAAATTCATAAATATTTAAATTATTTTTTATATAAATTAATTTATTTATAGTATTTTTAATTAATATATTAATAATATAGTTAAGATCAAGGCCAATTTAGAAATGTGAAGTTTATCATCAAAAAATATGATGTGAAATATGTGAAATGTATAAAATTTAAATGAATATGGTGTGATAGTGGTAATATTTATGAATTGATGATGAAATGTGTAATTTTATGTAAATTTTATGTCTTGTATGTAAAAACCCCATTCAAAAATAATATCTGTAGTTAAACCATAGTGTCAGTTGTATTTATGAGCAAAATAATTGAAATTTAAAATTTGCTCAAAATTTGTCTATATTTTATCAAGTTTGAATTTGATTAGATTTTTTTATTACTCAAAATTAATTTACTTTAAATAAAATTAATTCAATTTATAATCAACTTAATACTTATATAATGTTACATGTGTAGATTTTTTAATGTATATTAAAATTTTTTGTGTAAATGAATATGTTATATATTAAAAAGATTTATATATAATTTAACTAAAAACTATAGATAATATATATTATATGTAAAATTATTAAAAATCTAAATAAAAAATTAAGATTAAAAATTAAGTACAATTAAACTTAGAAATCGATTTAAAATTGAATGGATTTTAACTGGCTAGAATTAAACAAGATACGAACTCAAAATCTGCGAATTTGAGTTAAGTCAAATTTACTTAAACTTAAACTCATTATCAGTCCTACTTGTGTTGCGTACCTGATCATCACCGTTGTCGTGCTTCTAAGGTACCTAGACGCGAGGCTTAAATATTTCGGATCACTATAACAAAATAATTTAAAATTATTATTCATAAAATATAATTAATAATATTTATTAAAATATATATTACATCTAATTATTAATCGTAATTTTCACAACTTATCTATCACAACTTACTTATCTATATCAATTCATGTTTATTAGATCCATTATAATTTTTGATGCAGTAAACTATTCAATATTTTGAGCGAGTGAATGTGGATATTTATTATAATTTTTTTTTATAAACTCTTAAATAATATTATAATTTTTCTCAAAACTTAAGAGTTTTTCAAATAATTTTTTTATTTTTTATAAAATTCAATGAATTTCTACGTGAAGCAAATAATAATTGACGAGAAAGATAATTTTTAAGGATCCTAAGTTTATATAGCCAAATGATGATCAACAAAAAAATAAATTAATCATGCAAGTTTTTTTTTTTCCACCCTTGTTATTATAATTTTTAAAGTTGACTCAAAATATATTACATATATACATATATTCAAGTTCAATTTCTACGATAAGCATATCTTTAAAGATAAAATTTATTATTTATATAAGTTAAAATAAAATTTTATTTTGAGTCAACTCAAAGTAGATTCAATTTGAGTCGAGTTAACTTGAACTCAAACTCGATAGAACTCGACTAGTTAACAGTCCTAACAGCATTATGCATCAATGAGAAATAATGGTAGTGCTTTCATCGATCTGATTTTGAGCCGAGCCAATACCGGCTCGAAATCGGATCAATCACATTTCGATGGACTCGAAATCGGCTCGAAGTTGATTGGGTTCGACTTTGAGCTGATTTCGAATTATTTTCGAGCGGCTCGAAATAATAAATTAAATCTCAATTTTTTTTTGAGCCGATCTCGAGCCGAGCCTATTTTATAAATATATATTATATAACATGTATTTTAATTTGAGTCGATTTCGAGTTGATCGAGTCGAGCCTACCCGGCTCAAAATCAGCTCGAAATTATTTCCGAGCCAAACTTTTGGCTCGTTTGGATTGACTCGATTTCGATTAGATTTAAAATCGATTCAAATTTTTGATAGATTTTCGATTTTCCATCCATAATAATACCCTTAATTAATGGGCATGACGTCATAAAGTGCCGATCTGATGAATAGAAGAAAAAAAATTAATGGCAAAATTAATCATTAACTTGGTAGCATGAAAAAAAATAAATTAACGAAAATTATTTAGAGAGAGAAAGTGGAGAATGGAGAACGCGGAATGATTCGGAGCCTTTTGCAGCTCTGCAGCTGCTTTTGCTGACAGCCGTACGCCTCGAAGTTCGCTCGACAGCGGATATGCCGCGGGAAAAAAAGAGGAGAGAGAAAGATCATGATCAGCTCAATTTGAGCAGAGTGGAGAGCTGAGAAGAGAAAAGAAAATAAGGGGGAAGTTGGTTTGGGCCTAACATTCACCCTTATAAAATTCAAATGTTATTTCTTTCATTGCATTTTAATATTTTTTTTTATAATAGAAAATATACATAGACATTCATATTTATAATAAAAAATTATAAAATCTCATTTGATTAGAGCATTTTTTGAAAAAAAAAAAAATATTTTTTAAGTTTAATATGAGAGAAATTTATTTTAATATTAGGAAGTGTGTAAAATGTGAAATAATTTCAATTCTAATATTGTATTTATGTTGTTTGTGAAATAAAATTAATTTTTAACGTTGAAATTTGTGTTGGGCAGAAAATTATCGCGAACAAAACAATGCTTTTAGAGCCTATTTATTTATAAAATTTAATTTTAACTAAATTAAAACTAAAATTAGATGAATATATATTTTTATTAAAAATTAAGAATGATGTGAAATAAAATTAGTTATTATATTGGGATATGCAAGGAATATGATATAAGTTAGTTATTATTTTTGTATGTGTGTAGGATGTGAAATAAAGTTAATTTTTTATTTTGAATTATGCGTATGATATAAAATATAGTTAATTTTTAAAATTAAATTTTACGTGGGAAGTGATATATCTGTTTAAAATTAAATTAGGTTAATTTTAATCTATCACAAAATAGCCGTAACGTTTTTCTAGAATTTTAATTTTCATTGAAATTCATTAATTTCTTTTTAGTTTCGATCAAAAAACGTTCTGCCAAAACTCCTTCTCTTTTAGGGCAAAGTTTTTTAAAATATAAATTTTTGAACCAAAAATCAAATTTTATGACATGCATCATGTCGAAATTATTAAAATCTTGTTTCTTTTATAGATGTAATTCATTTATTTTACAAATAACAAATGTTTTAGATTGTTAACATGAAAAATCTATTGATGCAGATATTTGATCTCACTAGAGAGAGGTTATCCGTAATATTTTGTAATTCGAATATAGAATATTGTTTATTTTGAATTTAAGAAATTATGTGACTTAAATATTTTCTAGGAGGTGATCGCTCATGCTAGCTTAACTATGATGTGTCCTATCATTAGCCTTATAATTTTATCTCAAGACGCGCATCTTTCATTTAGGATCACATTGCCTACATTTTTGATATAAAATAATTCATTCACGTAATTTTTACCTATGAGCTTATTAGAAGCTTCTCTTTATTTGAGTGATTTCGATGCAATCATATGAATATCACTCCGACAATTACTTTCTGCTCTTTTCAATTTCATATTGTTGCACTATCTTCCAAGGTGCAAACTCTATAAGAGAAAGTAACAGAAAAAAAATTTTGAAAATCTATAGTAACCCACCTCTGTAGATATTATCTGATTTACCTATGACTGCATAGTTTTAAGATGCTTAATTATGGGAGCAAGGTGTTTTCACATATACGTAATATATTATCCTCGACTTATCCAAACGAGATTAAATCCCTTTTCCATCCGTAAAAATTTGTTTAATGATACTTTTTACATTCCTTTAATCTAAACCCAACTTTTTTATAGAGAATTTTCTCATCTTAGTCTTTAGAGATTGTGCACCCAATAAGTTGTATGATCATTTTAAGTTCTGCCTTTTTTAAATTAAATTTGTACCATGATCGAATCGAACTGATTCGATTAAAATTCAGATTGAATATTATTTTTTAAATTAAAAAATAATATAATTTATGTATATATATAATATAGTTGTTTACTTTTACAAATAGAATATTAGGCGAAATAATTAAGAGTACATGTTAAGTAAGCCTATGGATATGATTACATCATGTTTAAAACTCTGTGAAAATTATTTATTTTTTTCAATAAAATTCTCAATAAAGTGGGGGATTTTGAGTTGCTCGATTAAGGCTCGGGACAGTTTGAAATTAAATGGTAGTTAGGTTGAGCTAATTTGAACTCCAAATCAATTATACGTGTCTAACTCAATTCGAACTTGATTCACACCCCTATATACTATAGTATATATTATACAAATAGAGATGACTGAAGCAGAGAGAACACAATAATGAAGCCTGTTTGTTTGTAACGTTAAATTTAATAAGATTAAAATTTAATTTAAATAGAGATATTTTTTTATTGAAAGTTGTGAATGATGTGAAATAAAGTTAATTATTATGTTGATATACGCGAAGAATGTGATATAAAATTAGTTATTATATTGGTATATATGAAAGATGTGATATAAGTTATTTATTATTTTAATAATATGCGTAGAATGTGAAATAAAATTAATTTTTAATATTAAATTTTATATATGATGTGATATATCTGATTAAAATTAAATCAGGTAACGATCAAACAAACGGGACAAAGTATGAAGGCATCATGTTATTTTCACATAATTGTGCATCATGAATCTCTCAAAAAATACTAAAATTATATAAAATTACTTAAATGAAAGATTAAATATAAGAATAGTTTAATGCTTCACAATTCTAATATTCAGAAAATTAGTTTTTTTTTGGTTGAATAATACGTGTTTAATCAAATATTATTGCAAATTAATATTATTCTTGAGAGTTACAAGTGAGATGAAGCTTAATAAATGAGAGAATAGAGAGAAAGTGAAATATTAATAATTATTCCGAATATTCTGTAATTTTCTCAAAGCTGCCTATAATGAAAAATAAAAGGGCAAATTACTATTATGCCTCTAAAATATATTAATAATTATTTTTTTAGTTTATATTTTTAAAAGTTTTTATTAGATATATAAATTTACCTAATATTATATTAACATCACTAACATAATTATTCTTAACAAATTTTCAAAATTTTTTTTAGTATTTCACTTAATCTTTAAAATCTAAATTATCTCTTTTTTTTTTTGAAACAAAATGCATATTTATATAAATGTTAAGTTGATTATAAATTGAATCAATTTTTTTTGAACAAGCTAACCGTGAGTCAGAAGAAAATTGAGTCAAATTTAAATCAAGCAGAATATGAATGTGTTCTAATTTTTACATAAAATTACAACTCAAATCTAGTGATGATGTAAATTGCCTTTTGGATTTCTTTATTAAATTTCATTTTATAGACTTTTGAATCAATAATATTAGCTAATGTGTAAGGTCCCACTAAAAAGATTTTTTGTAACCATTAATTAAAATGTACTAAGCAAAAATATTTCTGATTTTTTTTTCATTTAAAATATAATTTCAGGACTATTTAAGTTCATTTTTATTTAAGTTGTGAGATATAATAATATACCATCAATATATATATATATATATATATATATATA
>JAEMOT010004288.1:674431-687818 GCA_019297695.1 Apostasia ramifera
TATATATATATATATATATAATATAAATTACTTATTAGTTTTTATGATCTAAAGTTTTTTTTTCTAAATTGTTCATATATTTGGAATCGCTAATTTCTAACTTAATAGTATTTCTGAGTTTCATTTTTTCATTTTTTTTTAACAGACAATAAAAGGGGCAATTTTATTTAAGGAATATTTGGTTCAGTGTTATCTTGATGTTATGTTATGTTATCTAGAGAAAGTAATTATTTGGTTTAATAATATTTATAAATAATTTTCAATTAAATTATAAAATTAATTGGCCTCGTTTGGTTGGAATCATTTTTTTTGTCCAACACAAATTTTAACTATAAAAATCAACTTTATTTCACATTTAATACAAATATAAATATTAGAATTTAAAGTATTTCACATTTTACAGACTTTCTAATATTAAAATAAATTTTTTTTTCATTAAACTTAAAAAATAATTTTTTTTTTCTTTTGTCAAAAAAAATAGCTTGAACCAAACGAGGCTAGATGTCATGACATATAGATTACATAACATAACACTAAGATGGCAACAAATTAAATGCTCCCTTAGGCATTTCAGATAAATCCCTTATTTCACATAAATTTAAAAAATAAAAATGCATCATCTTATAATTAAATGATATTTTTAAATATTTATTATTATTATATATAATCTAATTATATATTATGCATATATATATATATATTAAAATCATAATATATTTATATAAATAAAAAATCTCAATTTTTTATTAAATTTAAAATACATACGTATATCTTTTGATCGAGTCAATTACAATGTACGAGTTGAAGCAATTTCAAATAAAACGAACTGATTTTGAGCTAAAATAAATTAAAATTAAGTAAAATACGTGTAAATTAATTTTAAACAAAATCGAAACCCTTACACAAATCTAGACATACATACATCCTCACATAAGCATTAAACTCAGAAGTTAATTAATAGCTAGATTCTAACATACTTCAACTTTGTTTCATTGTCTACTAAAAAAAAAAAGGAGATTTACATACAGAACACTGAATTAATCACAAATTACGTATTTTACTATCTTTTAGTAAATATTATACATATCGTACTCTTTTTACATTTCTATTATTACAATAGAAATGTAAAACCCATAAGCTGAGTGTGATATGTGTAATATTTACTAAAAGATCGTAAAATGCGTAATTTATGATGAATTCAGTGTTCTATATGTAAATCCCTAAAAAAAAAAACTTTGTTTTAATGTCATTTTCTCTATGATCTCAAGACCAACTGACCAAGTTCATCATAATCCTATTTTATATCAAACTGAAAAATTAGAACATTCTAAAATCTTAAATTTAATAACGTTAAATCAGTATAATTTTAATACAGCTTTTATACGAATTTTCATCAAGCACTTGTTCATTAATCTCAACAAAGGTTTTAAAACTCATTTTTGATTTCAGTTTCAGTTACACGATAAAAATATCTGCTTCAGTATTTTCAATAATTTCAATATCAACAGTTTCGTCTTTTCTATAATTTTCTTTAAATTTTGTAAATTTAAATTAAATTTATTTATAATAATTATGTAATATTATTCTCAAGAAAAAATGAGTTTCAACTGTTTCGACTGAGTTTCAAAAGTTTTAGCCAAATTTGCTGAAATTATCGAGTTTCGCTTGAAACCAATGCTCGGTAGCTTTTACGGATCAATTTTGACCGAAACTGATTCAAAACGGTAGTTTCAGTTGAGTTTTAAAACTCGATAAATTAGGTGTCCAGCCATTTTCTAAATTTTCAATTAGGTAGCACTGCTAATTGTCAATTTAAGAAAAATATTTTTTTGTAGTTGTATTATTTTTGAACTTGTTAATTTGAATAAGCTAATAATTATATACAGATACACACAAATTTTGTGACATCAATTGTGTACAAATTGTAATTTTTATAAGTATTAAATATATAAAATAATTAAATTTTAATAGCATACTTGTAATTTTTTTTTTTAAAAAAATTGAAAAGTATTGACGAGGTTTTCAAATTGAGGGGGGCATTTTGTTAATTTCATATGGGATTATGAAAGATCGTCAAGGGTGAACTCGATTGGGTCAATTTTAAGAGACAAGGGATTCATTGGAGTAAAGTTATTATGATAGGATCTACATGTAAGATCGTCATAACCTGAGGGACCTGAAAATAATAAACCCTTCATAAAAACTGGACCTGAAAATAATAAACCCTTCATAAAAACTGGACCTGAAAATAATGAAAGCAGACTGTGAAGCAGAAAATGGTAAATGTGAAAGATCCGGAAGCGCCGGCTTTGCTTCTCTGCCCACCTAAATGCTCTCTTTTTGCTTACATAAATGCAGCGGTCCACCTTCGCGTCCTATTAATTACCCACGATCCAACTAACATGTAATCAGATAAAATTATTTCTGGCTCCATTTTTTAAGAAAGGATTTCATATAAGTCCTTACTTTTAATATCCGTCACATGTTAGCATGCGCTGGCTTCTCTTTTCGGTCAAGGTGAATTTCATATTTTACTTATGGGTAAATTACAATCAGGTCTTTACGTTTAGTGCTTAATAATATACAAATTCATATTTTTCAAAATTATAATATCTGAGTCTCTAATTTTTAATATAATTATCAAATAGTTTATTTTTAATTTTTTATTATTAAATTTTTTTATAATTATATTATACTGCTCTCTTCTCTCTTTCACGAGAAATTATTGGGTTCGGACGGCGTACCGTCCGGAAGCCAATCAGAGGGCGCCACGTGTACCATACAGCTGGGTCCGGGCACACGTGACGCCCTCTGATTGGACGTCCGAACAGTGCGTCGTCCGCACCCAATAATTTTTCCTCTTTCACCCATGCTATCTTCCCGGCGGCATCGCCGGCAGAAGATTACCGGCACAAGCGCCGCCTATGGCCGCGCTGCTGGCTTAAAGGGGAGGCAGGTGTAGACAGCGCAACCGTGCGAGCCGTCGCAATGTGGTGAGAGAGAGAGTGTGGGAGGGGTTTAACGGTAATTGTAAAATTTTTTAATAATAACAAATTTAAAAATAAATATATAATTTATAATTCCATAATAAACAATTTCATCTCACTAAAATGAGTTTATAGTAAATTTTATATATAGCTAATCTGCGAAACAGACAATATTTGGAGTATAATATTAAAGCTTAAGGTTTAGGCTTTATAGTTTAGTTTTTTGTATTAAAAAAATTTATGACATAAAATTTAATATTTTGGATTATAAATTACTTTTTTAAAGCTCAGTATTTAAAGTGTAATGTGGTTTTATTCAAAACTAATATAAAATCTGTAATTTTATAAGATTTTAGTGTGATATATATGTAATATTTCATTTTTGATGGTGAAATACATAAATTTTCATAATTAAGGTGTCCTCAACGTAAATATCCCTTTTGTGTTTCATTGATATTTTAGTGTTTTAGAAGGTGCAATAAATCTACAAGTAAATTGACCGTCAGATCTTTGACAAGGTTGTTTGACGGATAAGAATTTCCAAATATTTGTTACAGTTTGTCTAAAAAAATATGTGAAAGAAATATGCCGGCCTTGAGTTCGGCTCCTAAACGCCAAAAATCTTAGTAAAAAATTTTACTTACGTTCGAATTCTGTTTGCATAAGCTTTTCTTTATTCTTGCACACATACATTAGATCGCAATGAGAAATCTTTTCTATTAACCAACCACCAGCTAGAAAATAAATACATAACAAAGTACTCAGGTGATACAAATTTAAAAAATATGAACTAATACGAAAAAACTTCATACCTAGTTGACACAAAAATAAAATCTCAACAATTTTAAAAAATATCATCAAATTTATAAATAGGTAAAATATTAAAATATTTAATAATTATCCCAAATTCTATTGATTCTTTAAAAGAGTAATACTTATATGTAAAGATTGCATAAAATAAAATTTATAATACAGCACATTATGATACATGGATCAAGTTCAAAAAAAAAAGAAATTAACAATATATATATATATATTATTTTTTGCTAAAAATCTATAGTTATAATAATTATTTAAATAACTAATAATAATGTGTATTTATAAAGAGATTTTTTTTTAGAAAAAAACCGCTCTTGAATAACTAAAAAAGAGACATATATTCTTATATAAAAAAAGAGACATGCATAAGTACTAAGATTTCCTTTTTTGCACCAATTATGAGCAAGCTATGCTTTTATTTTTATTTAAAAAAAATAAAATAAAATAGGAGGGCAGAGCACCTATTCTGACAAAAATTAATGAGGAGATTGCTTATTTTATGAGAAAACAATCCTCAATGAATTTAAATTTTCAAACTTACCACATATATCTTGTTTGTCATATTATATAGTTTTTAAATTTATTTAATTATATATTAAAATATTCACACAAATATTGATATATTAAATTATAGACACCCTCTTAATAAAATTTATACTAAGTGATTGTAAATTTTAGTAAAATCGTGATATAATATAACAAGATTTATGCAGTATATGTTTAAAATTCTGTAAAATACATTATACTCGATATTGTTTTGTAATATGATCAAAATGTGTGTAAGAAGTAATTTGGCTTTATTTTTAATCCAAATTTTGTGATATTTTTTTTACTTTGGTTAGATTGAATCATAATTTAAAATAGAACAAATTGCATCTGAAAATTCTAGGTATAGTCCATCATCATAAGTTTTCAAAATTTGTAAACTTCAATTTTTTAGATCACATTTTATGTGTAAAATGTGGTTTTTTTTTTAAGTTTTTTTTGCCTCTAATTTTTTATTTGTAAGAGAAAAATAAAAAAGCATTTTGTACCTTAAAAAATATTGTTTTGTTAAAATAAATATTTTTTTGTCCAAAGGGATTAAGTAAAAAAAGTGAATGTGAAACTCACATGCTTAAATGACTACTTATTTAATTGTACTTTACTATTCTAAATAACATTTATTCAGAGCCAAACACAAATACTTATATGCTTGTGAGTTTGATGCAATATATTAAAGTTGAGACTGACTCACAGATATCCTGTTTGGTGCGAGAACTACAACTAGGACCAAAATACTACTAATTTAAAAAACAACAATAATAATAATAAATAAATTTTTTAATTATTCTACACAAATTCTAATCTAAAAAATATTATTTTACGTCACATATTCAATAATTTTCAATAAAAATATCAATTTTATTTCACATCTTTGACCAAAATATTCAAACCAAATATTTTGATATAAGATGTGAAATAAAGTTAATATTTTTATTAAAAATTATTAATATGTGAAGTAAAATAATATTTTTTTATATTAAAATTTATGTAAAATAATTAAAAAAAATTATTTATTTATTATTATTATTATTATTATTATTATTATTATTAATTTTTAAATTAGTACTATTTTAGTTTTGATTTTGGTCCTCGCACTAAACAGGGATATCTCAAAAATTAAATGCATTTTAATCTTTTAAATACCATCCAATTAGGTCCAAAAAGTAAAGTTTTGAAAATTTATTAGTTGATGATAAGTTCATATTAAATAAACTCAACTAAAATTAATGTTAAAACTTACAATTATGGCAATTAATTTTTTTTCCCACTCTTTGATGAGAAATAGTTTGTGTTGGGGCATATCAATAATGAGTATTACTATATAGCCCTAAAAAATAATCGGTAAATGTTCGTGTACTTCTCTTATTTTTTTTTATAAGTTTACTCACATACAAAGTAATGTAAATAGTGAGGTCAATTTCTTGATACACTTTACTACATTAAGTATTTTTTCTAATTGGGATAACGGTATGCTTTTCTACATTGATTTTTATAATATTCTCAAAAGAGATATTAACTGACTCTTACACATTTTTAGCACTAATTATTGTTAAATTAAATGCAATAAATAATTTTATTTCATATGTGAATATTATTCTTAAAGTGTTTAATTACCCTCACTATTAATGCTGCAGGATTAATAATAATAACACTCCAGAACTTAACAAAATCATTTGAAAATTAAGCTAGCAATTACCGAATTTTCGTAGTGACTTCTTATGTGCAAAAGTTTGAAAATTAAAATAAAATTAATAAATTTCAAGGCACTTATTTATAGAATACTTAACTTTTAATCACATGTTTCATTTTTTTTAATTTTTAATTAAAATCAATAGATGTAACTATTGATTTTTTAGTCCAAAAGATACGACCTTTCATTTCAGCAAATAAAAATATACATATATAATTTCAAAAATTCATATTTGAATTTTTAATTCCAAGTGCCAAGTGTCAAGTGCTAAGTCTTTGATTTAATAATACTTAATATTAATTTCACTTTCTCTCTATTCTCTATTTTCTATCTATTATCTAAATTCAAACTTAAATAATGAATAACTTTTATAAACAATAGAATGTATATTTAAACTTTCAATGTAAGATTTTAATACACACATTATATTACTATCTACTTAATGGTTATAGTGTAATGCTATGCAATATTAATTTTCAAAAAAAAAAATATTCTAGGACCTTTGAATTATAATTTTGCCACACGAACAAGTATTTTATTCAATATATAATACATTCATCTAATACATAAGCTATTATCTAAAAATTCTAGAAGTTTTAGGAACTAATTTATGAGAATACATAAATATTTTTTTTTAACGTGCACAACACCAAAATTTTCTCTACTTAATATCGAATCAATTTTATATATTAGACAACCATTGGTATTAAATTTTTTTTAATTAACCCTCTTTAAAAAAATTAGAAAAAAAGCAAATTAAATTTTGTTTAATTCAAAATTTGACTCAAAATTAATTAGATTTTAATTCACCGGAAATTTAATAAAAAATAAGTAATAATTATCTAATTTTGAATTATTTAATTATTTAAATTGGATTTTAAGGCAACTCTAACTTTAATGACAGTCCTACTGACCTTTATATCTAGCTCCCTAATGCTACCCGTGCTCCTCCCCTTCAGGGCCAGGTGCTCTTCCCTTCCCCTTCGCAAAGGCCCTAGAACACCCACCGACACCCCCGCAGTTGCCGGATCCGTCGGAGAAGCCACCGGAGCCGCTAGAGCCGCCACCAATATGGGTTCTCCGCCGGACACGAGCAAGACGACAAAGCTCGACCGCTACAATAGCTTCCTCCGCCGCCTGAACAGCGCCAAGCTTCTCGCCGCCTCCACCAAACTCCTCTTCCGCGCCACCCTGCTCGCCGCCGTCGCCCTCATCCTCCTCCTTACTCTCCACTACCCACTTCCCCTCTCCTCCTTCGCGTCCTCCTCCTCTTCCTCTTCCTCCCCGCACCGCAGCCTCCTCAGCTCCCTCGCCTCCCCATCCCCATCCGTAGCCGGCAGCTCCTCCTGGGTCCGAGAAATTCGGCAGTCCGCCACCCCCCGCCGCCTCCACGGCATCTCCGTTCTCATCACCGGCGCCGCTGGCTTCGTCGGAACCCACTGCTCCCTCGCCCTCAAGAAGCGCTGCGACGGGGTCGTCGGCCTCGACAACTTCAACTCCTACTACGATCCCTCCCTGAAACGCTCGCGGCAGAAGCTTCTCTCCGACCACTCTATCCTCGTCATCACCGGCGACATAAACGACTCCGGCCTTCTCGCCAAGCTCTTCGACGCCTACCCTTTCTCCCACGTCCTCCACCTCGCCGCCCAGGCAGGCGTTCGCTACGCCGCCAAGAACCCACAGTCCTACGTCGCCTCCAATGTCGGCGGCCTCGTCTCCCTCTTCGAAGCCGCCGCCAAATCTGCCGACCCCCAGCCAGCCATCGTCTGGGCTTCTTCTTCCTCTGTTTACGGCCTCAACTCAGCTTCCCCCTTCTCCGAGCGCCACCGCACCGACCGCCCCGCCTCCCTCTACGCCGCCACCAAAAAGGCCGGCGAAGCCATCGCCCACACCTACAACCACATCTACGGCCTCTCCATCACCGGCCTCCGCTTCTTCACCGTCTACGGCCCATGGGGCCGGCCCGATATGGCTTACTTTTTCTTCACCAAATCCATCCTCGCCGGAAAACCCATCACCATCTTCCGCACCGCCCAAGGCGGGGAAGTCGCTCGCGACTTCACATACATCGACGACGTCGTGAAGGGCTGCCTCGGGGCCCTCGACACAGCGGAGAAGAGCACCGGCACCGCAGGCGGTCGCAAGAAGACCGGCGCCGCCCAGCTCCGGGTGTACAACCTGGGCAACACCTCGCCGGTACCGGTGACGAAGCTTGTCTCCATCCTCGAGGCCCTTTTGGGTGTGAAAGCCAAGAAGAACATAGTCACAATGCCCAGCAACGGCGACGTGCCGTTCACCCACGCGAACGTCAGCCTCGCCGCCGCTGACTTCGCCTACCGGCCGACCACCGACCTCACCTCCGGACTACGGAAATTCGTAAAGTGGTACGTTCAGTACTACGGCATCAAGCTCAAGGCCGCCGCCGCCGCCGCCGCCGCCGCCACCAGCAGGAAGGAGGCGATGTAGCCAACAGATTGGGAATTTGGAAGTGTACATCACGATTCTCGAGTTTGTTGGTGTGTTTTAATTGCTTAAATACAGATTAAGTGTATTTAATTAGATTAATTAAGAGTGTTAAATAAGAAGAAGATCAAGGTGGAGGAATAAAGTGGAAAGACCAAAGAGGGGATTTTGGGGCCGATGTGAGAAGATGAAGTCCCTGGGGGTTTAAATTTCAATTTAGTTTTTTTTTTTTTTGAAAAAAAATAAATACCTTGATGTATAGTTCTTGCTATGTAAATTAGATGATTTGGAGATGTGGGATGTGAATCCTGTTTTTAATTGAAAACCTCAAATGCACATTCGAGTTTAAATTATTCGATTACTCGTTGAAATTATTGAATAGTTTAGTAAATTTTCAGTGATGCAATCGAATTGAATTGTGCAGTAAGACTTATTTTAAATCAATTATAGGAGTTTATTGAAAGATTTTTAAAATTTTAAAGTCACTTGATATTATTTTTTAATTTTAAAAACTTAGATGAATTTAGTTGAAAAAAAATTTATTTTGTATTGTTCTATAAAAAATGTATTTTTGATATTTATAACATCCCAAGCAATAGTCAAACCATAAAAAAAGATAATCTCACTTATTTTCTCAAGTCTTATTTCTTCGTGAAATCTCAATATAATTTTTAGGTCTTTCAGATTGACATAACTGATAAACGACCTGACTTACTCCATTAGAAAGCAGATTTGCTATACTTATGTAAATTTATGTAATGTATTAAGTATTTATAAATATTTTTTTTTAACCTAGATGAAATATATGCAGAAAAAAAATACATTTCACATTTAAGGATCAATTGAATTAAATAATTAATTTTCTTAAAATTTATTGAAGAATTCTAAGAAAAAATCAATCCCTTTAATCTTCACTGTGTGCATGGTAAAATCTCATGCACAATTGAATGCAAATATGTTTAACAAAGAATTTTCGATAGCAAACTAATTTATCACAAAAAGATCAAAATTAATTTTTAGATCTTCTCGTGTAATACTGCAAATGATATTACGTATTAAATATAATTGATATTAATATATAGTTTTTTATTACTTTTTTATGAAGTTTTTAGTAACTATAAATAGATGGAATTTCAAAATAGGAATGCAACTCAACTCCTATCAATTTTTGTACCGTGTTGATATATTATATATAATTCAATTTTAGGCCACTAACACTTCTTCGTGTCATGATTTTTCATCAAAAAATTAATAGCTATACATATATATATATATATGTTTATTAATTTATATATATGCACACATATAAAAAAATACTGTAGATATAAAATGATGATGAGTCAACCCCTTCGACCGAGCTAGCAACCATTTTCAATGCACAAACTCGAGCACACATGAATTTTAGTAAAATGAAAAATATTTTTGAAGTTAATTCAATTCGTTAATGCTAATTCTATACAAAATTGGAAGGTTCATATTATATTAAATCGATTGAATAGCAAACAAGTCTTTGTTTTGCCCTTGTATTTAAGTTTATATAGCTTTCAAATAAAATAAAATAATCTTTATATTTGAATAAACATGTATATTAATTTTTATTTTATTTTATTTTGATAGAATAGATTAATCTTTTTGCTATAACAGACATTAAATGAATAACAAAAAGACATATTTATCTTTTATGAAATAACTGGTGAAGAAACAAATATGTATTGCATACATATCAATACATATACATAGTATGAAATTAAGGTGATAAGATGATATTACAAGATATTTTGATATCCTAATCTGTTGGTAAATTAACCTATAAGACCTCACCCGACCTGTGGTAAGGCGGAGGTCATTTACTCAGTCTGTGTGACTGACTGTTGTTTTTCAGGTAAATAATCTGTTGTCAGAAGAAGACTGCAAAATTCTTAGAAAAGATGTTTCCCTACATCCCGTATAGTCCCACTGATATTTACCCTTATCTCTCAGTTTAATCACTTTATTTTTCTGTATTTTAGTTTAAGATTACTTTGGGTGACCTGCTTAGTGTTTGAACTTATGTAATTCTGTTTTAAGACTAATAAAGATATCTTTTTCTTATAATCTATTCTGTAATTCTGACTGTAAGTTGCCCCTTATTTTATGAATAATTGGTTCTCGAAAATGAAAGTGTGACATGTGTAACTAGATGAAGGCAAGATTTATTGCTGAACGGGACTACTCCGCCTTCAATAATCTCACAAGGAACTCTCCGACCTTTTTGAGGTAGCTAGCCGAATACCTAATATCGATGGTCAATGATGGCTCCTACACTTTGACAAGCACTAATAGCGCCAACTTCAATGACAGAATATAGGTTTCGGAGATCTACTTATATGTAAAAGAAACTAACGATCAATTTCAGAGATATTTTTGTAAAATTCTCTATCATATGTTATGGTTGAATGACAAACCTCCATTTACTTAAACAAGAGGATCATGTTGTTTAATTATTAAACTAAGGAGACCCAAATGAGGACAAGAGCAAACAATTAGAATGAGTCACTTATTATTTATTTTATATTATGTAGACATTTTAATTCATACAACTCTAAGTAATCATAATTTCAAGAATCTAATCTTTTGAATTATTTAATAGATTAAATAATAATCTATTAAATAATTCAAAAGATTAGATCAAAATTATTTTCTAGCTACTTAGAAGGTACTTCTGAGTTTTGAGAGCTGTGTAGCTCTTTCCATATTATATTACTCAGCATAAATGCTATGATTGTCATCAACATCATTTGCTAGAGCTGGCAATTATATCCACAGTTAAAGCAATGTGCTTGACAAAGATCTGAATCAATTAAATGAAATAAAATGATTTTTTTTTTTATTTTGTATCTGCAAAAATATGTAATATATGTTGACGTAGAATGTAGGGGATCTCAAGAAACACAAAGAGAGAGAGTCTCGAGAGGTGGCGGCACGCAGAGAGGTAAGACCTGCTGGTTGAGGCTTATAAGAAGAAAGGAGCATTCAGAAGAGCACAGAGAGAATTTAAGGAGGTTCAAGAATGAGATTCCCTAAGTCCACCGGGACGAGCTCGAAATGTTTCACTATATCTCAAAGAAGAGGCCGCTTGGGCCAAGAAGAAGAAGAAGAAGAAGAAGAAGAAGAAGAAGAAGAAGAAGAAGAAGAAGAAGAAGAAGATCTCTGTGCGACACGTCCTTCTTGGTTCTTCCCCCCTTTCGAAGCTCTATTCAAGGATATTTATAGGGCGCAGTGCTGATTTTTCGGAGTAGGATGCACGCTTTGAGTTGAGCCCATGCTGGCGGTCCCACCTCTGTCGATCTTGGAGAAGGCCGATAGCAGTGGGTGAAGCAAGTGACTTCTTGATCTTCGCGCCTTATGAAAACTCGCAACAGATGGAGCATGCAGGTCCTTGGTTTGTGTGCCTCATGGAGACTTGTAGGGAGTGGTGGGGGCCCACGTTATTAGAATGTTCTGAAGGAATCCAGCGAAACATCATGGACGATGATATGCACGTTTAAATCATCATGGTCGATGGTATGGCAATGCTGTAGCTGTAACCTCATGGCCGATGTTTGGTGGCTCGACCAAACCTCGTGGCCGATGATTGGAATTCCGATGCCTGCAAGGAAATTAGTTAGCGAAATATCATGCTAAATGTTTGCCACGTGTACGGCTATGATGTAGCGCTAAAGCCACGTGTCAACAAATATCTTTTTGTAAATATTTAAAAAAGTAGATAAAAATTTTAATGTAGAATATAAGTGTTTGAATTAAATTTATTATTCTTTTTTTAAGTAAATTTTTGTCAGTTAAGAGAGAATAGAGAAAGAAAAGAAAATAGACTGTGTTGTGTATTGTATTTATACATTATTTTTAATTAACATTAGAAAGATTATAAGAAGACAATAGAAATCACAGCTTCATAGACATACCATTTAAATTAGGGTTGTAATTAAATTAATTAAGAGATTTACTCACATAATTTTGATGTTACTTTATATTATATAAAGGCTTTTATTATTTAATTTAATGATATATTTAAATAATATTATGAAAATAATTATAATCACTTTAAAACATTATCTAAATGTCATAAAAACTTAATATTATTTGAATAACATGATATAATATTGAAATAATGTAGAATTAAACGGCTCCTAAAATGAGAATCATTATCTTGCTTTTGTTTGTTCATTTAATTTTCTATTGAGCTGTAACATGTATTAAGATTCAAAAATTTTATTTAAACTTATTTATTTAATTTTTCTTACTTCAACTGTTCACGAACATTAATTCTAACATTAGGCCTCTATTTATTTGACAGTTTAAAATTAATCTGATTTAATTTTAAATAAGCACATCACATCACATACAAAATTTAATATTAAAATTTAACTTTATTTCACATCCTATACACATTATCAAAATAATAACTAACTTATATCACATTACTCACATATTCTAATATAATAATTAACTTTATGCCACATTCCTCATATATTACAATATAACGACTAACTTTATTTCACATTATTTATAATTTTTAATAAAAAAAATATCTCTATTTAAATTTAATTTTAATCTTATTAAATTTAAATCTTACAAACAACAATCCTAGGATTATTGGATATTATTTGATTTGCTTTAAGTATTATTATTATTATTATTATTATTATTATTATTATTATTATTATTATTATTATTTAACACATCAACAAACATTTTTTTTCGTAAAGTCTCATAAATTAAAAAATACAAATAAATACATTGAATTTTTATCACAATGTTTTTACAATTCATTAAAATTATAATTACTTAAATGAATTCAAATCATTTTATTTTATCAAGTCATTATTAATTTTTTAAAATATAT
>JAEMOT010004288.1:687850-706519 GCA_019297695.1 Apostasia ramifera
ATATATGAAAATTATACAAAATTGAGCATATTGTTTAAACTTATCTGTTAAATTTAATAAATGATCATAAACTGTAGCAGAGGCATGTGTGAAGCATTTACATAAATCTCAGAATTTAATGATCACATGTAACAAAATTAAATCATTCAAAAATTAATATGAATTATATATATATATATAACAAAATTAAATCAATCAAAAAATAATATGAAATAACTTTAGTGTGAAGATGAAGATTTAAAAGGATGTTGGTGACGTCAATTAGTCCAGCGAGATTGATGGCAACATCCCGAGATCATGGCAAGAAAAGCAGGTTGACATTGATGACGACCTTTGCCGAGATCAGTCTAATTGTGAATGGATATTTTATTTAATTTAATTTGATCTCAAGTTCAGATTGCAAATTAAATTTAATCAAATTATAAAAATTAATTCTAATTATTTGATCTTTTCTCTTTAATAATAATAATAATAATAATAATAATAATAATAATAATAATAATAATAAAAAATTAATATGACTAAGTAGAAAGACATATATATAGGAATGCCAAAAAAAAAAAAAGATTAAATACTTAAATAAAATATATCAAAGATGTAAATCAAAAAATATTTTTTATGAAAAAATAATTAAGAGGAAAAAATTTTAATCTTATAAAATTAATAGGAATGAAATTTAGTTTAATATTAAAAAGTGTGCAAAATGTGAAATAAAGTTAATTTTAATATTCATATTTATATTAAATATGAAATAAAGTTAATTTTTATCATTAAAATTTATGTTGAATTTTAAAAAAGTCTAAATCAGATGAACCCTAGGTCCCTAACGATAGATAAATAAGTTACTTTCAATATCTTTTTAATGAAAGTTATGAAAATACAATTGATCTTACTAAGTTTAGCATCGTAAAAAAAAGTAAAAAATTACTCACATATCTGATGTATCAGTAAAGCTAAAGTGTGCAAAACTTTAAAGAAATTAAAGTATAAAAAAATAATAAAACTGGATGACATCTCAATAGATATTTAGAAGTGCTTAGAAGATGATGAAGTTTTTTGGCTCGGTAGATTATTCAATATAATTTTGAAGACTAAAAGAATATTAAATAAATAAAAAATATATATTAGTACCTATTTACTAGAATAAAGATGATGCACAGAATTCTGCTAATCATAGATGAATTAAATTAATAATTCATATTTAAAACTCTAGAAAATGATAATCGAATATAGATTACATTATAATACTAGGATATTAGAGAATTATTTTTATTGTATGTCATATAGATCTACTATGAAAGCTATTCATTTATTGAGAAATTTAATGAAAAAATTTGAGGGAAAGAAAAACTTACATTAATTTTTATTGATTTGAAAAAAGCTTTTACCATTCTTATTGATAAAACTAAAGAAGGAGCTAAAGCAAAACTCGAGCTATAAAGAAATACTTTAGAATCTAAAAGTTTTGTCTTAGTAGATCAAAAACTGAATATATGGAATATATATTTAGCCAAAAAAGAATCACTTCATTCATAGATAATGATATTATTAGTAGAATTAAAGCAAGATGAGTAAAGTGAAAAAATACTTCTGGTGTTGTGCAATAGAAACTTTTTATTTAAATTTGAGGGTAAATTTTATAAAACTATAGTAAAATTAGTAATAATATATAGTATTGAATGCTGGCTTATAAAAAGAAAATATACAAATAAAATAAGTATTACAAAAATAAAGATATTAAATCAAATGTGTGAGTATTAGACCTGGGCATCTTTCGGGCTCGGGCCGGGCTCGGGTCGGGTCAACTCGGGCCGGGTCACCCATTGAGTATGTTAAATCACACCCATACATATGCATTCGGGTCAATTTACGTGACCAAGCCCAACATGGCCTCGGGCCGGGTCGACCCGAATGGTAAACTCTTCTCAAAGTAAAAAAATTATTATGCTTTTCTTTATAACAAGCTTTAACTCCAAAAATTTTAAATATCAATATTACTATATAATTTGAATTTTGAAATAATATAAACATTTAAGCACCATATAAAATATCATATAAAAATTTAACTTTTGTAATTTTATTACAACTCTACAACATAAAATCATAATTATAAAATTATAAGTTAGCTTTAGTGTCGGGGCCCCGATGATCATGCCCAAGCCCGATCATGAAAATGATCGGGTCGGGCCGGGCCGGGTTAAAAGAAAATATGAAAATTTTATCACAACTCAAGCCCTAAATTTTTCGGGTCGGGTCGGATCGGGTCGGGCGGGTCCCCGGGCCCGTGCCCAGGTCTAGTGAGTATACACAAAAAATAGAATGATAAATAAGTATATCTACAAGAAAGTTAGACTTACATCAATTGAGGATAAACTCAGAGAAAATCAACTTAGATGGTTTAGACATGTAAATCATAGGCCAATTGAAGTTTCAATTAGGAAAATCGAGTTATTAGATTTTACCCATATTAAAAAAAAAGGAGACCAAAAAAGACATGATAAGAAACTATAAGAGGTAATTTGACTCAGTTAGACTCAAAGAAGTAATTTATTTGTACGTGTAATGTATAAGATAAATTGCATAAAAGTTTTAGAGGTTTTGAGTTTTTTATGTGCTCATCTATAGATTTTGAATCATAACATTTAGGTTCTTGAGATTAATAACTTTCTTTTTGAAAAAACTAATGACTTATTTTTTTGTGATTTTTTTTATCATTTGTAACGTTATATTCACTTTGAACTATGATGTAAAATATTAATATACAAAGGGATAGAATAATAATAAATTGCCAACCATATTTATGCGTTAAAATACTATAATTCAAAATTTGTAAATCAGTATACACAAATTCTAAGACTTGATATAATTCAAAATTTGTAGATCAACGTTATAAAATTAAACCTTTTGTGAAAATTTAAATAATATTATTATATATATTAATTGTAATATTTAAAAAATATATTTTTTATTTTGATTTATAAAATTTGAATTATAGCCTTTAGATTATTGAGGTTGATTTATTATTATGAGATTATTTTATCACCTATATTGTTTATATTTAATTGCACCAAATATTAATATCTCAAAATGTTTTGTGTTATAATTGAAATATACATATTAACATACAAGATCATAATAATTTATATATAATAATTTAACCATATTTAAATTTAGGAATAATTAACTACATGTCACACCATTTAGTTTTATTTATGCCTTACCCATTCATTCTTAGTTAATTACATTATGCATACTCAAAACATTATAAAATCTTATATACATATATTTTAATTTATTTCTATTATAATGAGTAATCATAATTTTTCAATAACCTAACTATAGTTAGATTATAAAAAATCTGAGCCGTTCGTCGTATTATTTTAAGGATATTTAAATATATTTTGAGTGAAAATCTTAAAATCTTAATGTTTATGTGGCAGCAAAAGAAGAAGACATCCGCGATGTAAATTAATTTTAGGACAAATCAGCACTTTAGTATGGTATTGAGAAAGAGAAAAATATGTATAATTTTAATGATTTACTAACAGAATATTTTTTTTCAAATAGATTTTGATTAAGTTTTAACTCAAGTGTGTGTATGTAAAATTTTATAATATTTTGAGTATGCATAGCGTAATTAACTAAAAATAAATGGATAAAGCCTAAATAAAATTAAATATTTGTGGCATATAGTTAATTTTTTTTAAATTTAAAAAATATTATTATATATAATAATTATAATATTTAAAATATATTTTTATTTACGAAAGAAGCCAAAATAGAGTTTGAGAAGCTGAATAATTATAACATGATTCAAACCACGGTTGACTTAAATTGGAAAAAATTAAAACCTGAAAGTTTGGTCGAGCACAACTCACCGACAATAATTAAAAAAAAAAACTCACCGACAATTGTTTTGATAACCTCCTCCAGCATTCGGCGTAACTGTACGCTTGTGCCGTACAGCTGCGCTTATCTGTTCTTTGCAGTGTACTCGCCGTATGATTAACCGTATGATTAACGTGAGGTACGGATATAATTTTTTTTAAAGAATTTGAGGTAGAAAATTTACCACTGGCCTCATTTCATTAGATAATTTTTTTATTTAATACAAATTTTAATTACAAAAATTAATTTTTTTTAAAATAATATAAATATAAATATTAAAATTAAAAATATTTAATATTTTACGTATTTTTTAATATTAAAATAAATTTCTCTTTTATTAAACTTAAATAAATAAAATATTTTTTCTCTTGTTCAAAAAGAAGATTGAACTAAACGAAGCCAGACTATGCATAAAACTTTCTTAATTGCGTCTAAAAAAACTTTATTAATTATATTTTAAGATAAATTAGATTCAAGTCATTACAGTTAGAATATAATGTCATATAAATTCACATTTTCAAAATTTTAATTTATAAGTTCTTGAAATAAATTCACATTATCAATAGGGCCCTTTAGGTTACATTAAATATTTCACGTTAATTCTCTCAGGCTATTTTTCTTGACAATTTGTAAATATAAAATAAAAATTTAATGTTAATAATTTATTAATTGTAAAATTACTTTATTCTCAGTACCATTAGCCCTAATCTAGCTCCAATTGACTCTTCCCTATCCAAAAGCTACTGAAATCTAGCTAGTTTACTCAGACTTTTCTTTACCTCTGAAGATTTATAAATTCCCCTCTCTAGATGACTGAAAGCTAATGTGGGTGGCTCAGTTTGTGGTTGTTGATCTGCTGAGGCTGGTTATCTTCTACGGGATCTTGATGGTCAGTTGATTAAAGAGGGTGGCCGCAGACTCTTCATTGAATTTGTGTTGACAATAGAAGCTATTGCAGCTAAAGGGTGGCCGCAGACTCTTTCTTCAACGGTATTTGACTGAAAAGTGACTTTATGGATCTTATACAACTTCTTACTTAGTATAACAACCAGCAAATGCACAATTGCAAAGAGAGTATTGATCTAGAGAGTGTTTTTTGTAGCATCTTGAAGAACCTTTAGACCTTTGATTTTTCTAAAATCTTTAATGTTTATAAAAATGTTAATGATACTACTAACTTTTTAGCCCATATAGCTATTTTAAGACATATTTAGTTGGCTTAGGGGCATGCCCCTTTCCAATTATTTTTGCATCTTTCTTACGAGAGATCATATTTGCTGCATCTTTTTTACTTTTTTTTTTTCTGCATGAACATTTTATATAATGTTATAAATAGTACATAAATTGAATAAAATCTAATGTAAGAATGCAAATTACTCCAAAGTGGTATTGCAAAGTAGTTAGCTCAGTGTAGATTGAAGAATTATTATTGCACAAAGTTCAACTTTGCAAATTTCACTTATTTTGTTACTCAAAATGAGACTTATTTAAATTGATACAAATATAAATCCAGATATAGATAATTCAAGATGTTCGAATGGTAACTTAATCGAGTCTCGTAATCAAAAAAATTGTTGCTCGATTCAAATCAAAATTGATAAAATCAAAAACTCCAATTATAACACTCCTGTCCCTGCTTAATTAGCAAAATTGACATGTATATGCATTTGCTTCAACTACTTGCCCTTGTAGATGATGGGATTGATATGGAATTGAAGGCATTTGCCTCTTGTGTACAGTAGCACCTCACAAGGGGTCCATGTGATAACCCATAAAGTCGTAGGACCCCACACCCCGCGTCTACCAAACAAATACTTATATTTAATAGACATATATTCTAGAATTTGTACGATGTTGCCAAATTAGCATTCCCTGCGTATAAAAAAAAAAGGAAAATCATCAAAGCAATTAGATTTTGCTATTCATTGAAATCATGATTGATTAATTTGTTCCGAAAATAATTGTAAACTGATGATCATTAGTCGTGTTGAATGTTAGGTGTATGATTATCTATATATTTTTTGAGATTGTAAGCAATCTAATTATTAAATAGAGAGAGAGAGAGAGATTTTGGTACATAGCTAGGGGCACATGGGCAGGTTCTCTATGAAGTTTGGCATCTATTCCACAGGATGCATGCATGCCAGATACCCGAAAACAAATAAAAGAGATTCGATTTTACGAGTATTTGGCTCATCAGGCGCTTGCACTGCGCTAACATGTCGAGAGTTGGGGAAAGAGGGGAAGCAACTTTTGTAAAATTTGCTGAGAAATGAAAGAGAAATGTGAAGTAAAATTAGGAGGAAAGTTAAAGATTAATAGATAAATATTACGTAGGTACATGATTTTTAAAAAATATGAATTGAAATCACGGGATTTGTTAAGTTTTTTGAACCGGCTCCTAGGCTCAACTTAAAAATATTTCATACAAACTCTTTAAACTATTTTCATCAAATTTCTATTAGCATATGACAAAAAATTAAAATTTTAATATTTTTTTTTTAAATAACTAGAATACTATTCACAAAAAGAGATGAAGAAATAAAAAAAATAAATTTTTATTAGAATAATTTATTTGATATTATTCTCAAATTCAAGAATCCAGATGATACTTTCTAAAACCTACAAACCCATTTAAAATTACTCCCTAATCAGCCTATACAATATTTAGTATTTACCCATTAATAATTAGTGACGCATTTCAATTCAAGTGAATCAGTCTCACAAAAAAAAAAAATATTTTTTATTTTATTTTGAGGGAAGTATAAGATCTAATCAATAAGAATCTATCAACTTTTCAATCTCATTTTTTTAAATTGTGCATTAATATTTTAATTTCTTCAATATATTTATAATATCTTAATTATATATTATAAATACTTAAATTCTGTTTGTTTTAAAACTAAAAATTAACTTCGTTTAATTTTAACCAAATATATCACATCATACCTAAAATTTAATATTAAAAATTAACTTTATTTCACATCCTATACATATTACTAAAATAATAATTAATTTATATCATATCTCTCACATATTTCAATATAATAACTAACTTTATATCACATCATTCACAACTTTCAATAAAAAAAACTCTATTTAAATTTAATTTTAATCTTATTAAATTTAACCTTACAAACAAACAAATCATAAAATAAATTTACACATCATATCAAATACAAAAACAATTTTTAATTATCTATGCATGCATCACAATTCAATCTCTCATAAATACAACAAATATGGTTGAGCAAATTTTTAATCTTTATGTCTAAATCATTTATTAAAAAATTAATTATCCATGTATTTTCTGAGTTAAAATAAGATGTTTCTGAAGAAAAAAAAAAAAAAAAACTTATTGCTCATACAACTAACTATACAAAATATACATAAAAAGAATCTTTGATAGAAGTATAGTTTATAAGAAAATAAGAAAACTAACAATGAATTGGCAGGCTAGTAAATTTGTTAAAACTGATGGACTAAAACCCTATTTGATCGGAAGCCATCTTGATCATAATCATGGCCAAAATAATCTCTAACTATTTTATTAAATAATTTTTTCATTTTTCATTCTCAATACATAAATTTTAATATAAAAAATTCTCTTTATATTATATTTATATAATTTTTAATACATTATATTTAATTTTTTATTATTATTATTTTTAATAAAATAATTAGAAGTCATTTTGACCATGAACTGGCCTCCAACCAAACAGAGCTAAAAGATGAGCCTCAGATTACTTTCATGGGATACCTGACAAAGTACAAGAAGCCAAGTCCACTTTGAGCTGCACTCTATCTATCCACATTTAATGCGAATAATATTCTGAGGGTTGAGTTACCCCAGCCATTTATGGTTCATTTCATGTTAGTTTACATTATTTTAGTTCATTTCGCACTAAATTCAGTTAGAGTGAAATACCAAAATTACCCTTCATCTCTCTCTCTCTCTCTCTCCATTTATCCCACAAACCCAAAAAAAAAGTTCCGCAAATAAATTACAAAACTCCATTGTGAAATCGAACTGAAAGTCGAAAATCTACGCGAAACAATTCAGAGAATAGAAAGATCAACACCAAGGTTTAAAATTCAGCCGAAATGACCGAGCTTTGGTAATTTTAAATCAATTTCAATGAAAACCGATCCAAAATAAAATTCTTGCAAAACTCAGTAGTTTCAATTGAGTTTCAATCTAATATGCCTAAACTCCTCTTTCTCAAAAAAATAAAATAAAAATATCATTAATAAATTTAATTTTAAATTTATAAAAAAAAACTATTGAAACTATAATAACAATCAAAACTAATACTTTTATCTCATGTCAATAACTGAAATTTAAATAGAATTTTAAAAACTCGATCAAAATGAATACCAAGTAATCTTTAGATCATTAAGGAGGAATTTAAATACTATAAAGATATGTAAGAAATAGACTATTCCCATTCCCTCTGCGCTATAATGGGAATAGCTTTTACTTTCTTTTCCCATGGCCATTGTGATATTTCACTTTGGCACAAGCAATCAAAGCGATCAAGGGCTCAAGTTTCCCAACTAACTAAAATTTTTACTCTTTTATCATTATCTTCCAGAACCTTCTAAAGTTCTTCAATTACCTTGTATTTCCCTTATTTTTTTTTAATTAGAATTACCTTGTATTTCTAGATGATTTCTACTCGTGGTTTTTGTTCGTCTTTTCCCGAGAATTTCTTTTTCATTTGAAACAGCAAAAGTGCAAAGTGATTGACCGAAATTGAATAGTGTAATAAACTTAAAGTGCATGATCCTAGAAAGATGCTTCGCATGTGCCCACAACAAGGTTCACATGCTCAGAAGTCAAATAGAAACTACGAGTAAATAGCACATTTCCATAAGCATCAATGCAATAACAGACAAGGACCCTCGCGTAGGACATACCAAAGAAATACAAGATACCTAAACAAGAGGGGCTTATCCACTGTCGGAAAGTGCCGAGGGCCTGTCCTTTGCTAACGTGACTTAGCTACATACATGACTGCACTTCCACTTGACAAAAAAAGATCCCAACCATTCGAGAATAGAAAATTACATTGCATTACTCCTAACTTCAAAAGGGAAGGAAGAAGCGCTTCAAATAGATAGCCAATATAAGAAAACTCAATAGAAACTGCAAGGAATGACTGTTTTGGAGCTAAAGCAACATTACTCAATAGAGTATAGTAAAAATAAAGAATTCGCGTAGCCAACTTTGCCTAGTGAGTTAAAGGTTTAGACTGTTGTTATTGCTGTGTAAAAAACATATAACCTAATAAAAATATTATTTATTTATCTTAGCATAGTAAGTAAATCAAAATTTAGAGGGACAAGTTGCAATATTAAACTAAGATTTTGTCACGTTTATCCTTCTTAAATTTCATAATTGGGGAAAAGATTGACAACACAATTACATTGATCACATCATGAGAATCAACATATCTACAGAAGCTTGTCTCAAAATCTTCACATGCAGACTTTCAAAAAAAGCTTCACATGCTGGTGATAAAACTTACTAATAATTCACGTGCAAGCTGCAGTCTGGGAAAATGATGATATCATTTACTTCAAAAATATAAAAATGGAGAAAAAATTATGGGTCATGGTAACTGGAATTCAAACCTGTCATGTAGAATGCTTCACTGAAGCAAAACACAGACCTGTTTCTGCTTGTGATTGAAGATGCTCTAGAGCTCGAAGTATCTCTCCACGGCTAATTGTCGAGCCTCGGTTTTCTCTCAAAATCTTCCTTAATCTTTAAACATGACTAAAATATGTCATCAGAAAAGAGTAGAAAGAACTTAACCATGAACTAGAAATCTAGCCTTTTATTGTGTCAAGAATCACCGGATTGAATTAATTCCAATGCTATTTTGGCATCAAGAATCATTTGTTGGAATTAATTAAGATAACATAGAAAGGAAATGAAAATGTCATAATGATGACTTCGAACAAGTTTGTTTTATTAATTTTAATTTTGTACTGCTACTAAATTTCAATCATAATTATCATACTTCAATTTATCAAAAACAAAAAAAATCTTAAACCCTGTGTCTTGCTTTGGGTTTCTACTCTATAGAAATTATTGATAAGCAATTATTAGGACACCCATGAAAAATGAAATCTAATCGAAGATTCGAAAACACATTTAACCCCCAGTCATTTAATAGGAGATTTTCATCACCTTAAACTTTATAATTACGAATTTTAAACCTGAAACTTAAATATTATACATGACACATTAAATGAATCAATATTACGAACTGTACACTGTAGTAAAAGTTTTTTGGCATTAGAATATTAGTTAAAAAATATTTTCTTAATGGTTTTAATTAAATTTACTCTGGTCCTTTGAATCTAGGGAAGCCTCTCCTCTAAACCCATTGTACCCTCCCATCATCATCTCCCCCTCATCATCACACGCTCATCACCAGTTATTAGGCTTACGTAATGCACTAGGTCACCCTTTCGGTGGCTTGTTGCATACAACGTGGCCATTATGAAACCCATGCCCATCAACCTGATCATACAACATTAACACAAGTAGTACATCATAGTAAAATGATGTTAATTATGATGCTAACTGTGATAATAAAAGTGTTAAGTAAGACCATATAGTACTAAGTATGAATATAAAAGTACTAAGTACAAATTATATATGATCATAAAAATATTAAATGCAGACTTTATAATGCTAATAATGAGTATAAAATAACAATCAAGCCTTTATCCCACTAGGTGAAGTTGACTATATGAATTCTTTTTTTTCATTGCACTATCAAATAAGTTCTCATCTCCAAATATGTGAGATCATTTCTAATGATTTTTTGTTATGTCATATTTAGTCTCCCTCTTCCTCTTTTAACACAAGCAAAATCTAATAACTTAGCTCAACTTACTGGAGCTTCTGTCGACCTACCGTTTTTATCTCCAACTATAGGTATAAAAATAAAATATAAATTATTTTGTTAAGTAAGAGCATAAAGTGCCAAGTACTGGTTGTACAAAATAAAATGGTATTAAATATGAGCAAAATAGTAGTAAGTATATTATAATACTAAGTAAAAACAAGATAATGCTAACTATAAGGAAAAAAACATAACATAGGTTATATATTGGTAAATATAAATTGCCTAGTATTAAATATTAGTAATATAATCCGACGTATGATGTCAAAACTTTTTTTAACAATACACAATTCATATTAAACAGTTTAATGATCATACTTAGCAATTTTATATTATAAGCATAATATTTATTACAAATATATTTTTAGGCTACATTAATGCTTGTTTGCCTAAAGATCGCAAAAGCCACATAGCGCAACTCAACAGGCCATGGCCTGAAAAGGCGACCTGGTGTGTTTCCTGAACCTAATAATTTCTCTTTCACCGCGTCATAGCCTGTAATAGGTGCTCGTCACATTTGCGTATCCAGTTACATAGCAAGAAAACACCGCCACTGCATCCTCATCATCCTCATTAAACCTATTTTTTTCCTTTTTTAAAAGGATTAAATATCAAAGTAAATAATGGATGAATAGACTTCATCTAGACTAAGGTCTCATTTAGTTGGAGAGTTGATTTTTGGATAAGTAGAAAAATATTTTATTTTATAGGTTTAATGGATAAAAAATTATTTTAATATTAGAAAGCGTAAAAGATGTGAAATAAAGTTAATTCTAATATTGATATTTGTGTTGTATGTGAATTAAAGTTAATTTTTAATGTTGAGATTTATATTGAATCTAAAAAAATGCTTGAACCAAACGAAACCTAAGCTCAACTCACATAGAAATGGGATTTCATTCCATTTAACTCAAATTAATGCATATTAAGGAAGATGTGCAAAGCATAATATTTACTTATTTAGTGCATCATACATAACATTTAAGGTTTGAGTGAAAAGTCTGTCAACTTTCAATTACTTACAAGCTTACCAATAATGGTTAATTACTTTCAGGTACCTAAGGGGCACGACCCAAACTTTCTAATTTGATTCAATTGGGTCCCAAACATTTTTTAGAAGTTTCAAATAGGCCCAATTCTCCAATCGGTTAGAAAAAATTAGCTTAGATGATTTAAACATATATATAGTAGGCTAATTAAAACTCTAGTAAAAAAGTTAAGTTATTAGATTTTACCCATATAAAAAGTGGAAGAGAGAGGTCAAAAAAGATATGACAAAAAACTATAAGAAATGACTTAGCATACTTATAGCTAAATAAGGAACTCTTATTTGATATAGTGCAATGAAAACAAATGATTCATGTGATCGAACAAACCTAGCGTGGATAAAAACTTGGCAATTGTTGTTGTCCCGTTAATTTTGAACTTGCCAAATAGGATATGCATTTGACTAAAGATACAAATGCTCTTTCTTCTTCTATCTTTAGAACCTAATCCATGGATTTGAATCCTTCTCTTTTTTGTTATCCCTCACCAATAGCTATTTCAGGAGAATCCAACAGCTATAAGAGATGTTATTTTTTCTTCCCACTTTCAGAACAAAGCTCTATGTTCTCGTCGTTATTATATGTTTTTTATTTATCCAATAAAAGGGCTGAAGGAGTGAAGGTACTTGAATAAGTGGTTAGCGGAAGTGGCTAAGAACTCAAGTGTGCATGTGATTGACCTGACAAACATAATCAGGCAAACCTTCAATAAAACAGAAAAATAAACAGAAGCGTCACAACCAAACTTTATATAGAAGCATCAATATAAAGTGAAATTTCTCACCTTTGAACGATAGCTGTATCTCCTTGGCCAGTAGTTACTATCAACAAAGTATTGGAATGCAAGGAACTGTAAAGCTTCTGGATCCTGTCATCCATCCGAGTAAGGATCTCCTTCATCTCAACATTCAAGATGCTTCCCTTGTCCCCATTAGATGAAACCCTATTACAAGTAAGCAATGAAATTGTTTGAGCAACTCTAGACATCAGTTTCTCAGGATCTTCAGCTTGCTTATGGTAATAGGAGTCCAATCCTGAAAACCTAGTCCAAACAAAGCTAACATTATTCTTTTTCACCTGGACAAGCAACGGTGAAAATAAGCCAGTATTAATGAAGCAGCGTGCAAAGAAAAATTGAGCGGATTTCTCTAGAGCAAGTTGAATAATCAACCTCTTTTAGGGTTCTAGAAAGAGCCTGGTCATCAGATGTAACTGGAATAGCATTGCACGATCCATCGGAAAATCTTTTTATTATAGACATTTGATCAATGAGGGAGCAGAGTTTGTCACTTTCATGCAAAACTGTAACGAGTTTCTTGCGCATGAATGATGGATCAGAGCCGAATTGTGGTCCTACGCAAACAGAAATTATAAAAATGAGGCCAAAAGATAAAAGTACAAACAACTTCAACAGAGAATTGATTAGTTTTTACTAAGCAGAGAATTTGCTTAATAGATAGAAACTGGAGATTATCAACAGCAGCTCACAAAATTGTACTTTTGAGTTGATTTAAGATATAATAAAATATTCCAGCTGGGTTTCAGCTTCTGAAAAATTTGACCAATCCCTTACACAGAAATACATATATGTATATTTGTACACACATATGTATATAGCAACTCTTCATCCTATTACTCAATCTTGAATTAAGTTTATAGATGCAAAGTTTTATTTTCTGTTCAAGTGTTCATCGAAGAGATTTATTTACCAACTCATACAGCTTAAGGGACTTAACAGTAGTAAAACAATTCGAGTTAAAAGAAAAAAACAGTAGTAAAACAATTCCAAGCCACGTTCTTTATTTATTAAAAAGAATCAGATATTGCAAAGGAATAAACAGCAAATCACAAAAGCAGTCATAAAATAAACTTAATACATTTTTTTAATTTTAACTTAATACAATTAGTATGTACGAATAGTAGGAGTTTGAAGACAACAGCCAAGTTTCGCAGAGCAAAGGAATCACTAAAAAAATTGCAGGACATTTAATTTATTTACCATATTTAATTTTAAGAAGTGCCAGTTCTAATGCTGCTCTTGCATCTTCAGTACTGTCATGTCCTTTGCCTGATGCTTGGATCTCTCTCTGCAGAAACTTTTGTGACAGTATTCTCAAAGCCGTCTTACGCCCCTCACCATATGGATTTTTGTACAAAATGGCAGTATCAATTATTAAATTATGAGAAATTCTCAAAGCTGATAGGTCATTCTCAAGTGAATGGCCCACAAGAATGGTTTCTTTGTAGACGAGTTTCAGAAACTCTTCCTAGAACAGAAAAAACCAAAGTTGTCAACAATACAAATGTTAAATTTCACTTAAAAAAATAACTGACCTGGATATCCTTCAGCGTTGTTGTCACACCACGTAGCATCTCCTCAGTAATTCCACTGTACCTGCGTATTAAGCCATCAAAATAACAAAAATATTCAATCCGACCAAATTCAGCTGCAAAAGAAAATGGTGGGAACACCGTTAAACCAGACCAACGAGTAGGATATATCAACATTTATTCTTAATGTCGAGATTATAACGCATTGCTTTGAAATAATTGATAAAAAATCTGGAGACATATTAGGAAGACCAGACTGATCAAAGATTTCAGAATTAATCAAAGATTAGATTTTGGGTTGAATGGAGATCTAGTTATTTTTTTACTGATAGAAAGTGACGAACTTATTTAGTTTTGGAAAATATCACCATACAATTGGTGTTGATTGAAGATTTTAATCTGGGTTGAGCTCATTACTTATGGCAGATAGTGTCAACTTATTTAGTTTCAGAAAATAGCATCATATTTGGGCTGATTTTCAATTTATTTTAATCAAATCAGTCTTAATTTACGCTGAGATATACAGTATTTAATATCTCCTGCTTTTATTATCTTATTTACTACTTTGATGTTATGAACTTCTACATAAAAGTCTCTGCTATTGTAAGTGTCAGGTTTTAATGAATAATTATACTGAGTTTGAGTAAAATCTTCAGTTGGGTAGTAAGAGTCAATATCTTGGCTAGGGAAAAACTCAGGACCTTGATGTAAATTCCTCAAAGGAGTGATTCTGTTGCCAGACACTTCTCCTCAAAAAGGATCCCATGCAAGTCTCACGCAACAACTACCGCAAACCAATACTACAGAATTTTGCTGATTCCAATCCAAGTGAAACTCTCTGATCAAGAGATTCCTTGGCTATTTGATCAATACCTCTTGTGAATCCATGTCATGTTGATCCCTGGGTAAGTCTTTGGAAGTCTTTTTTTTGAAAGTCGGTAATTCAGCCAAGTAATCGGATTAATGATATTTTCTTCTGTTCATCACTTGGGTTTCCTTCTGCTGCATGCGTATCACCTCCTTCATCCTTAAAAGCAGCACTCCAAAGCCAGCCTAATAATACAAGCTCAATGCAGGATTTTACAGTCCAATAATAATTGCTGCCCCCATACTAGCCAAAGTTCACCGCTTCTTCATGATTCCTTCAGCAATTAAGCCATTCCAAAGAAGCTCTATTCATCTCTGCATCAGCCCGGCGTCATCACATTAAGCCATAGACGTGAACCCCCAGCCACTAAATCTTCTCTATCACTCCTCCTCAAAAGTCAACTCGACAGATTTGACTTCTCTCATTCAAATGTTCACTACCTAATTGAATTTCAAATGAGATTTGACGTTTACTCGGACTATTTGATGTGAAATTATGAGTGAAATTTAATTATTGCTGGTTTTATTGTGACTTCCTCATCTAATTGATTCTAAACTCTGCATATCGTCTTTTTTTGTCCCGCATCTAAAAGCCTAGGAGATCTATAAAGTTTGAGAATGGGAAGAATCTTGTTATCATTAGCCAAAATTGCGATTAAAAAAGAGACCATCTCTTGTTACCAAAAATTAAAAGAAAGCAATACACTTTCGAACAATAATTCCAATGATCATAACTTACCTTGTATTGTAGTCAAGGATACAGTTGAAAGGTTTAACAAGCTTGTCGAGCACCACCTACAAAGGAAAATAATGCACACACACATTTAGCTGATCGTATACTGTTTTTAGAGAATAATGCATATATGCGTTAATAACTGTTGCTGCAAATTAAAAAGGTAAACAACAAGCCTACATGCAAAAAAGAGAAGCATCTAAACAATCATTACCATCATTAATAATCTCATCTCCAATTATATGGGGTTAGTTTTCTAAATCATTCTTCTCTAGTGATTAAGCCCTATGTAACATATAGTAGTATTTTTAGCTCATCAAAATACCCAACCATGCTCCCTTTACACAAAGGTAATGTAGCCACCTTAATGGCACGTGTTCTATCCATATATATTCACATAGCACTTAAGTTATTCTCCATATCCTCATCCTCGACAAATGTAACCCACATGTTCTTTGATAAAATTTGTTAATGAGTTTACATTATCGGACGAATTTTTGTTAATAATTTCTAATTTCCCCGATCTCACCAAATATCCATTGTAACATTTCTTTCCTCAAAAACAAATTTAGTTAATGAATTTCACGCTATCGAATAATTGGATTTATATAAAAAAGATAGAACTTTCTATAAGAATGTCTCTAAAATATTCAACAAATTCTTTTATTACATAACATCCTAGAAGCACTTTACGTTTCATCCATCCAAATTTAATTCTACTAGTAATATCATCATTTATTTAGATAATAAAATCAATACATCTAAAATTGTAACACTTCAAATATTATATGTTCATCCAGTTGTTATTTTGGTCTACAACTTTATGAAATTACGATATATACTCTGTCTTCATGTAATTTTAAGCCCATTCGTCTAATAACGCCATCACCATTGTTTTAGCTTTTACTTGTAAATAAATATCACTTATCATCATATTCTAAAAACATACAACAAAAACATTCTTTAGAATATTTGTTGGAAGCACATCCATAGTCAAATATGACAAACTAAGGTACTCCTTTTAAATCATTTTAACATCATATTCATTGACTTCACTATTTTGTAAGAGATATAAACTCATAGATCATTGCCAGATACAATGTTTGAATGATAGTTATGTGCTTATAGCAAACAATTAAACTTCATACATTTTTGCGACCTCAATATTGAAAACCTAATTATTACTCTAACAAAATTTGCATTTTCCATAGCATATAAACATTATTCTTGACACCAAATAAATAAGAAACAGGCTTTAGACCCAAACGATATTCTATTGGTTTGTACTATGATAAAATTCTTGAAAATTGAAACAGATATAACCTATCAAAAGAATCCAATATCTAAACTAAAAATGAAAACCTTCAGAAACCTGCAAAACCTTAATGAGACAAATAAATACAATTCTCACCAAAGATCTATCCCAAATAATTGTTGATGGCGACATCTTTATGACTGATGACTACAATTTGATCACACCATAATTCATACTAATGAAACAATACAGATTTCAATTATTTGTTGCAATTTATTTGAATGAGCTTGTTTAAGTTGTTTGAGCTTGTTATTATTTATTTCATCGAGACTATGAGTTTCTATAATTATAATTGAACCTTTTGATTAGACCATCATTATTGCAGTTATTAAGTGATACCTAGACGAAAAAGACACTTTACTTTCAACTTCTATCCTATAATTATCTTCCGCATACATTTCAACCTGATATTTCTCGTACTCTTCGACTAAGCTAGAATCTGCTATATAAATGGATATAGGTAAGGAATTAAATTTCAATGCTTCAGGAAGAATGAAAGTAACTGTAGAGAGCTCATTCACTACTTCCTTCGCGAGGGAACTAGATGGGTCACCTATAGTCTCAATAGATTTAACAATGGGAGTAGAAAGGGCACTAATCTAGGATTATATTGTTTAGGAACTATAGAGTTAATGGGATGAAAGAAAATATCACCTATATAAGTAAGTTTTGATTTCATCCCACGTCTCAAACAACTTAAATTTACCCCAAGAACATTAATCCTTCAGGCCTTTCATGTAATATTTTGCTTCACCAAGAAGCATTAATTTTCATACTTAACTGGCGGGGACACCACGATCGACCGTCGATTCATTCCTGGCAGAGTTTACCGTCGACGGCCGAGATCTAGCCATGCTGCTTCGATCTGAATTGATTGACTATTAGGACAGATTGGGAAAGATGGATGCTGCGGATCGTTGACTCGATGGATTGGAAATCTCCTATTCATTCTGATTGATTGGAGATTCCATTTTGGGATGATTTTATTTCTCGCATTTATTTTGTATTAGTTGTTTCTATTTCAGTGATTATTATTTTAGGCATGTTATCTAGTATTTCCTCATTTATGTGAGAAATTTATTACATTATATATTTTTTTTTATTGAGTCAGTCTGTATGGAGGTCTATATAAACGCCTCCCTGTTACTCTTATTTTCTAAATGCTGAATAAATCTGATTTGTGTTTCCCTTGGGATTATTTGATTCTGGAATGAATCGATATCCTGGATAGGGAAGGGCTTGAGCCTTGGGTGAGAATCCCTAGACTCCACCCGCTCTAGCTCTTCACTCTGGATTCGATTACATTCCTCTTACACCTCCAGCATTCATCCCGACTCTTCCTGCATTCAGTTGACTGATTCCCATCAGACGTGGACGCGTGCCCCGACGCCATAGGATCGTGCAAATTACGTGGCGCACGCACGACGGTCCTGCTCGACGCCCCCCCTTTCGTCAGACGCCCCTGTTCCATCAGACGCGCCTGTTCTCCATCCACGCGCCCACCAGCTCCGCCCGTTCGCGCGCGTCCCAGTTCCGCCCGCGCGCGCCCCTCTGTCGCCGTGCTTG